>MQRK01243130.1:13572-37418 GCA_001938485.1 Girardia tigrina | reverse complement strand
TATAAACCAATTAAAATTTTCCTTCTACGTTCTAAAGTTGGTGGATTTAAGTGATGAGTCCGCTGTCGTGATGTTATGGAAGAGTACAGAATAACAGATGATTAGAAAAACCATATATAGCCCTTCATAATATTTCAACAAAAAACAAAATACATTAAATACAGATAATTTTTAATCGTACACATATTTACAACAAATGTAAATCAGAATTCAAATTGTTAATAAATAATTCAAGTATTTTTTTGACAGAAATTGTTACATTAAAATCTAAATGATTTAATTAAATGATGGCTCATTCCTTTATCAAATCATAATTCCTCATGTATGTGTAACGTTAAATCGACAAAAAGATATCAAATCTGTGTTTCAGCTCTCTCCTAAAGCATTTACTGCCTTTGAATAAATTAATGTGTTTCCGGATCTGCAAACCTTTGCTATATGTCATTATTTTTTGCATTGATGACAGTTTGTCTTTCTAAATTTACATAAAAAGCAAGACAAGAGACATACAAAGTTCGATTTTGATCCTGGTATTGGATTGCTCTGGTGTTTCTTTATTTCCAAAATTGCATTTATAAGCCTGAATCTGAATGCGGAGTAATAATTTTTTGTATCTCTCAGCTGAATGTCTGATGGTGCTGTTGAATTTGGTCCTTTCGTTGATCTCGTAGTTTGCTGGTAGTATATGATCTCGTAGAAGTACATATAGACTGATTCAGGATATGCCAGATTTCGAAGTTAGTGAAAGGCTTCTACCAATCATTGTTAGGGAATACAATAGAATCCCGTATAACGTGATTTCATACAATATCTCATAATACTAATATCTAATTTTATACGATGCATTTTTACATGTAAACATCATTCGCTTTATGGTATCAATTTGCATAAGTTTTTCTTCGTTCAACGTGATTTCATACAACACGTATCATATTAATCGCGTTATACGTCAGTCTACTGTATGCTGTTTTGTTTTCTGGTGTAATTTTTTGTTTGGATTGAGTATTTCAAACTTTTCATGCCAATCTTGAAGGCTGTTCGGATTTGATATACACATTACTGTTGCCATAGGCAATGCAACTGTGAATACTGTCATTGCTGCCTTTTCGAAATCAAGCTATATAGTGACCACAATTTATTAATTTCACTATTATCAATTTAAGTATTAATTTAATTTTAACTAAATTAATTATTAATTAACTAATTTAATTTTATCAAAACTTAATAACAAAAAAATGTGTAAAAAATACGAAATTTAATTTAAAAAAACAATGGAGTGAATCGACAACATTAGAACAGAAAAAAATGTCGGAAATTAATTAAAAAAAGAATTAATTAAATTGATTTTGTTTTAATCATGTAAATAATTCTCTTTCCGGTGGATTAATTCAAATCTTTTTAATTGTAATAAAAATTTTCAATATTTTTCGATTATTTTCTTTTTATCTCATTCTGGCATTTTTTTACTTAAAGTTTTTTACCACAACCTCTATTTATATCTACCTATCTCTTTCTCAATCTCGATATTAAATATTCATATATCCCCAAATGCATATCATATTAGAGGATTTATGCGTCGAAAACAGTTTCGATTTTCTCACAAAACTGTTCAACAACTCACCAGACTCTTAAACTTACATCGTCGACATAAGTTTGCCCGAGCACCCGTCATAGAAAATGCTCGAGAGATTATTTATCTCGAAGAACCACTCGAATTTGTTGCGCCATTTCTATACATTGATATCAACAATATCGTATATCTGTCTCGATAAATCTGCAATTCATATCAACAGTGCCAACGGCGGGGAATTCGATTTCCCCGTGCTATCATCTCGCCTCAGCTCGTTCGCCCATAACAGACACTCATTTCGCTAAAATGTCAAATCACTATTACATAAAAATAAGAAATAAACGAACAAAAACTCTATCATGAAGCAAGGTTTATTGAATATTGTCCTTTTAGATTAAGCAATTGAAATACTTTTTCCAAAATGTATCGCAATTCTTCGATAACAGTCGAGTACTCCGTTTTTTGAGATTCTTCGAAATTCAAATTCTTTGTCTTTTTTATCAATATCTCCATTTCAAATATTAATGTTGAAATATGCCGTGAAACTGGCCAATAAAGATCTGTTCTATGTAATTGCGGAAAATAATATGATGAGATAAGCATTTTCAAATTAATCAAATTTAATAAAAGTTTTGATGTCATTAACGAATTCATCAAAATCATATTAATTGACAGACAATCTGGATGATCATTGAACGACAGAGACTTGTATACCTCATCAATGTCTCTCATTTGAGTAAAGATGTTCTCAGATGAATGTTCATCTTTTGATAACCCCTTCATCATTTGATAAACATGACCTAAAGTATCCAATATTAATTGCAATTATTCATCCTTGTGTGAATTGATCATTTCTTCAATATCTTTTACATTATGATTACTATGACCTCCGTCTCTCCTTATTGATCTACCAACGCATTTTAGTAAACATTTATCGTCAATTATTAGGAAATTCTTCGTGCAGTTACAACAAAGTCCGGTACCACAAACTTCACATGTCACTAGTTTTGATGTCTCTGAAGGTTCCCAACAGATCACGCAACTGCTCTCAGGACATCTGACATAATCGCGAACATCGCACCACGGATTTAAAGGATCCACAAAAGGCATACGTTAATAAGTGGTCTATTCGAATGAACTATTTCCTCTATCAATCTACAATTATTTAAAACGTATTCAAAATATGTTCTAAAACTCCTTTGATGGAGATTGTTGCCGGTACATTTTAAATTGTTTCCTATGAAATGAAGGGATTCTTTCTTATATGTATCGAGTTGATATATGGTTTCAAAACAACACCATATAGTAAATCTATAATCATAAGAGGCAAAGTAATTGTGAAACATATTTTTGTCCATCTTTCTATAAAGAATACTACTGTCTCTCCATTCTCTATCAAATATTTCTGTTTCATTTTTTATATCAATTTTCATTTCCGCAGACTTGCCATTAATGTTTATTTAAAAGAAATATATAAATTTAAACTATTATAACCTTCTAACTTAACAATTTTTCTAATTTTTATTCATGTAGTGCATAAATTTGTCGAGATTTTCTTTTACATTCAGCCTGAACGAAACAATAAAATAAAATAAAACAAAAAAATAAAATAAAAAAATATAAAAAATAAATAAAAATATAAAAATATAAAAATAAATAAATAAATAAAAAAAAATAAAATAAATTTATAACTTCAAATTTTAATAGTTAAAAATAATAAGTGACAATTTGTGACATGGGGGGTTCATAATTTTGGAACGTAACATTGGAAAAATTAGGCGATCTAATAATAATTGTGAAATAATTTAACATTAAGAAATTATCAATAATGGTGAGCTATATATATATATATTTATATCGCTATTACCGAAGGACCATGATTCATTTTCGAATCCACTCACTGATACTTCACATTCACCTACTAAAACAATTAAGTTTATTTCTTTAATAACCTTCAACGAGAACAGAAGCAAGCGAGACACATAAAAACGAGGTAGAGGAGATTCTAATTTGCCTTTACTATCCAGTTTTTCATGGTTCATTGGAGGAAAGATTTGGGAGCTGATAGTAGATAAATTTGCATAGATTTTCTATTAAATTCAACCTGAAAGAAACAGTAAAATAAAATAAAACATATAATAAATTTATAACTTCAAATTTTATAAGTTAAAAATATTAAGTGATGGTTCTGTCAGAACAGTACCTTAGCCGATAGGCGCTTGCAGTCGATTTAATTGACCGACTGTTAAATCAACACGGAATTTGAATAAATAAAAAATAACTTTAATAAATACAATTTACAAATTTACAAAAACAGAACAAAGAAATTTTATAATTGTTTTATTGATCTCATTATTTCAAATTTTTATCTACAAATTGGGCAAACATCTCTAAGATCTTTCACACAAACCGCACAAAACAAATATCCGCATTGCAGCGTCACATCGATTTAATTTCCGAGAAATATCGGACACTTTCTGAATTTTGCATATATTATCTCAATATATTCCTATGCCTTTCAAACTTACAACTTTTTTTCTTCCTCTATTTGCTGTCTCAAAAGGTCCTTTTTCCTTTTGTTCCGCAGACTTGCCCTTAATGTTTATTTAAAAGAAATATATAAATTTAAACTATTATCACCTTGTAAACTAACAATTTTTCTAATTTATATTCATGTAGTGCATAAATTTGTCGAGATTTTCTTTTAAATACTTTTATATTCTTTTAAATATTCTTTTAAAATTTCGGATACTCGAAGGTACCATCGCAACAATGGCCTCCTTGCACGAATGTGAAAAGAGACCCAAGCCGAGAGGGGCTGCATTCTGAAGGTTCCGCTCCTCGTCATTACCCTCTTCCTTCTCATGTATATTGATCAGGAAAGGTACAACGCACTTAACAGTGCCTTGCAACAAATTGAATGGCTCACTCTTATATTCAATTGGCTCTTCATTGAATTTAAAAAATAAAAATGTAGTTTCAACAACTCCTCCTGATTTGCGTCCAAGATGCCGTCCAACTTCTCCAATTAGAAATAAAAATAATTAATTAAATAAATAAAGTGCATGCCATGTCAATGTATATATATCCAACGGCTGCTAAAAATGATTGCTTGACGGTATCAATACCGACTTCCCCGGTGATGTTGAAGGCCAGTACGTCAATCGCCTCCAAGAATGGCTCGTCGCCTAGCTCGAGCTCCCCACAGAAATTCAGATTAATCTGAGTAATGATAGTCCTTCGCAGCCTTAGCCACTCTGTCTTCTTGTGGGCCATCACGTCAATATAGGGCGAATATTTAGCTTTCCTCAGTTGAACAGCCGCTTGTATCCGCACGGCGGCCACCAGGGTATCAAACGCCATAATCCGCGAACAAGCGAGGACCATCGTACCGAGATTTGTCGCGATCGCCTGCTCCAAGAAGCCAGTGGCCTTCGTCCGAACCTCCACGTCTTAAATTGACATATAAGTGGTTAAAACCTCCAAAAAAATTACGTACTTGCAGAATTAATATTTTCCAAGGCATGCGCATAGTTTGCATCTTCCATATAATAATCTTTCATATTGTTAGATTATCTGGGGTTAAATTTTATATAACCCTCTGACGATACCTAACAAAGGGTTTATCTAACAGCTATTGATATTAAATAAGGTTTCGACTGATAAAATTTATTCAATTTCTTAATTACTTAATTCGATTTAGTATTTAATAAATTCAAATCAAATCAAAAGACAAGTTAGTTTAGCACGATAATATTTTAAAATTTATAACAATTACAAATAATCTTTTATTCACAAATAGATTGTAACAAAAGGTTAGATAAGAGAAATATAAACCCCCTACTTATGCCCTATTTACGTTAAAGGTCTGGTTCTCGTCCAGAGCCTTCAATATTTTGGGTGCGGGTTTATCCCAATTAAAATAAATACAAAGGTATAATTAAATAGGAATAATATTAAATTTATTAATATAAATAGGAATTAAAGATTTTAAAAGTTTATAAATTATAATAACCTTCATCGAGCTGCGCGCCGCAGTTAATGGTGCTTGATCGCACAGTGGCAGATTGTTGACCTGGATAATTTGGTGGATCATTTCCATGAAATACGGATTTAATTTATTTGAATGATATGATTGAATATAAATAATAATGTAATATTACTTATTTTCTTTTAAATATAAATAATAATATTATGCTTAGTAGTAAATAATAAATCTTATTATTTACTAAAAATAAAAAAATATATTGTTAGTAAGCACAGAAATAATAAGCAAATAATAAACAAATTACAATTATCAATCAAAATAATAAACAATTTATTCACATCCTCAACATTCGTGGGGGGGCCATTTTTGTTATGACCTCATAACAATAATCAAGGAAGGAAAACAAAAGTCAAAATAATAAAGGTCATGAAGGATCACAAATGTTCATCAATTCATCAATTGAACTGGGACCTCTTCTTCGAATGTCTCGGCCGGATCGGGTTCTGAGAAGGTGGTGGCATCGTATCTCCTGCGAATTTGTTATTTATGTACGGTGTATGTATTGTAAATGTGTGCTTGCTTCGTGCATGCACGAAAGAAGACGTTGTTAGGGGCGCAAGTTCCTCTATTTATTATATCCTCTATAATTCTGACTGGTCGAACTGCAGCAGAGTCGTTTTCTGCATCAGTTGCTGGACCATTTCCACGAAATGGCTTTTTAATATTTTTTGTTTTCTCATGATCGCCTCCAATATCTAAATTGTTTTATTTTTTTAAATATTATACGTGAGAAGTATTTATGATGTCAATATTCATTTAACTCAAATTATATCTTTATTGTAAAACAACAGTGGTCTCCTTGCACGACTGTGCAAAGAGACCCAAGCAGAGAGGGGCTGCATTCTGAAGGTTCCGCTCCTCGTCGTTACCCTCTTCCTTCTCATGTATATTGATCAGGAAAGGTACAACGCACTTAACAGTGCCTTGCAACAAATTGAATGGCTCACTCTTATATTCAATTGGCTCTTCATTGAATTTAAAAAATAAAAATGTAGTTTCTTTCATAATCCTTAGTCAATTTTAAGATATTGCACAGAACTGTAAAATATAATTAAAGAAACATTTTAAAGAATTAAAATAAAAATAATAATTCAAAAAAGTGGATAATATGCCGGAGTTGACAACTTTCTGTAGCTTTGCAGCTACATCCTCCACACTACGATCCAAGTTTTCTGCCATAATGGCGCACAACTGCTGGAGAACATCAGATATTATATATCTGATGTTCCCATAATATGTGGGAGGTAATCTATGGATCATCTCCATCATCGAGCTGCGCATCTCATTTAATTCTGACTGGTCGCACTGCTGCAGAGTCGTTTTCTGCATCAGTTGCTGGACCATTTCCACGAAATGGCTTTTTAATATTTTTTGTTTTCTCATGATCGCCTCCAATGTCTAAATTGTTTTATTTTTTTCAATTACGGGGATCCCAACTGCATCTAGCAACGATGAAGCCGCTTAATACAGATGGCAGGCACCCGTCATCGAGGACAACCTCTGGGAGCACCGCGAATGCGCGGCCAACTGTCCAGGCGTCGGTGTCCCGGAGCACCGCAATCGGGTCCAACAGGAAATCGGTGTTATTTTTGATAAAATAACGTGCTAGAAATAAAACTAAAATCTCAATTTTCGTTTCATTTAACAACTTTTAAATTACCCTTTTTTTGATAAAATTATATTTTCAATAATTATTGTTTTTAGTTCAATTAAGTAACTTTTAAATTACCTTTCCATTTCGGTGAAAATACGCTTTTTAAAAATAAAAATAAGTTATATTTCTTAAAAAAATTGAAAATTATAATTTAGTTATTTTCATTTAATCCTTTTTTTATAAAAGTTAAATTTTCATTTTGTCCTAAAGCAATTATATTTTAATTTAAAATTTATGAATTAATATAATTTTTGTATTTCTTTTATATTTACATAAAAGTTTAAAAATAATTTTCTAGTTTAATTATTATTTTTCACATATTACCATTTACGTTTCATATAAAATTTTAGTTTAGTGTATTAATAAATTTATATATTTTTTTGTGTTAAACATTAAAAATTAGTTTTATATAAATTACGCTATTGTATAAAAATCTCATTTTTACATAATCTATAAATCTAATTTTCGAAATGTGATTATTTAATTGTTAAATTGGTTAGATTTTAAATTCGAAAATTTTAAGAACTCAAGAAAAGCTCCTAACAACACTTAAATATATATGTTATGATTTGAATATCTTAAGTCCATCTTTCCAAAATTTGGGTATATATATCCCACAATTGTTACATGACATGTCTTTATGAAGAACTTGATAATATTCATTTAATATTTATGATTAGATACTGTAAAAGTTTATTGGTTGTTTAACCTAGAATTTTTATCTGTATATGATATTTCTCCAGTATTATAAGTGAGGGAAATCGGATTCTTTATCATCAACATGGAAGATGTTTCTTTAGGATTTGTACACAATTGAATCCATGTACCATGTATAAATTGTTGTATATTTTTGTGTGAAAAGAATGATCACTAAAATTTACATAATATTTCCATTGATCATCAATTTGGTTTCATCAGAATGTTTAATTAGATTATTCTTGTTTATTTTATTTTTTTATAATTTCATTAGCGGAATTTCGTTTCTTTGGAGTGTTTATCATCAAATGTTCATTATTAATTATTCTTAATTATTAATTACATTATTGATTATTAATTATTTATTAATTCTGTTTTATCCAAATACAAATCGCAGAGAAATTTGGCAACTTCTCTAAATTTTAATGATTAATTCCTGCAGCTGTTTTCAATATATCTGTTCATTAACCGTTTAACAGAATCCTTCTAGTAACGTTTGGAGATGCAGCGGTTTTATTGCCCACATGACAAACCTTAGAGTTCGATGTCTCAGTGAAAAGTACATAATAGACTATTGGCTTCTTTAAAATAATGTTCCTTCGTCGTTCGAATAAATTTGAGTGATTTCAGTACTGCTTCTTTCCATTTATTTTGTCGGCATCCTCAAGAGTCTGAGAAGGTAGTAATTCGATATTCTGTCGTCCTTCATGTTGATTTCTATATATGACTATAAAATGCTAAGTATTTCATCAAATGAATAAAATTATAGATCGAGGAAGGAGATCGTACTTATTCGAACCTCTGTCAAAACCTGGACAAATGAGAACGAACATCGTGACTGAATTGTCAAACTATTTGATTAAATTATTAGGCCAGTTGTCAACTTATACAACACTCAAAGTGGTTAATTAATAAGGACCAACTCGAATAAAATCTGATATTATTAAAATAATTTTCTTCAAAAGTATTAACTGGAATTGTTCATTATTTAGTATTTATTTTTTGTATTTTACAAAAGCAAACTCTAAAGTACCTCCAACTGTTCTGATATCTTGAAATAAAAATAATTATAAAAGCGTAGATTTAAAATTGAAGTTAAAGGATCCACACAATAAGATAAAATAGAAAAAAAGACTAAATTCGTAAGTTGCAGAAATATGAGTTTAAAATAATAAACCGATCTACGGTGACTCGGATAGCTCGTCTCGAAGGCATTTATGATATGACGTCGGTGTTGTAACAGAGTTAAACTTCAGTAAATTATAAATTGTAGCTACGTAAAAAAGAGATTGATGTCGTGAACGAAGAACTCTGTGGAGGTGGCGCGGGTCAACTGCAGAATGCAAGTGGCACGCGGTTCGATCGTCGCATACTTCATTAGAGCTCTCTTCCTTCCATACAAAATAAAGTCAGAACTCGTGAATAAAAATTCCTAACGACAAAATAAAAATTATCAAACTCGTTGGATACTGAGACCACCAGTCGGGCTATACTCGTTACTGGTTCGAACCCGAAGGCGCTCCAAAGCACACATAACTCGTTGTTGTGCACGGATGCACGTCTGTTCCCTCAAACAGCGAACCATTATCGAAAGGAATAAATAGTACATAAGAGTTGCCGTTGAACTCTAAAAACGGATGGGGGCTCTGAGCTAACAAAAATGTTGTCGAGAGGAGGGAACACGACAAAATAAATCGTATAGAAATGGTATTTCGTCTTTTCCTAACATTTATAATGCATGATTTCTTTTTTCATTTTTAACCCAACAAACTATTTTGATATGAATATCATTTACTATCCCTCTTCTAACCCAGACAAAAAGTTCGTATCGTACCTGATTAGGTTCATCCAACCAAATGATTTACCAGTGAAAGAAATCAAGTACATTCCGGGTTCCGCGTAAACTACTTTTTATAAATATTTCTCTTTTCTATCTAAAGGAACAAATCTCTATTGATATAATGTTGCTTTATATTCTGTGGATTTCAGAGATTTCTACTTAATAATCATTCAATTATTACTCATTAGAAGTAATAGTTTGTAATTAATTGCAGTCATTTTTTACGCATTTTTGGCTCTAACAGCTGTGAAATTCTGGAGCGACACTTATTTAACTCCTTTATTGAAATACTCGAGAAGAATCATTTTTAATTTCAAATTTAAAACTAATTGGAGGCAAATCAAGATTTAATTAATTTTCAAAATTTTTATTTTCATTAACCTTCAAACTGATTCGATTAAACAAGCATAGTACTTTTTTTAATATTCAACTTCAATTTTTTTTACAATATGAAATTAAATGTCCTTTTCACAACAATGAAATTAAATGTTTTTTGAATATTTTTTTTACAATTCGGTTCATCGATTTGGAGCGAACATATTCTTCCCCCCCCCATGACCCAAAGTGATTTACCAGTGTAGTCCGGTTTCGTAGTTTCAGCATATACTCGCCATCTCCTCGCTCGTTCCGACAGTGTTCTCCTTGCTGTATCGCCTATACTCTCGGGACGACCACTCGCACTCAACACCCCGCGAACACTCACACTTTCTTCGCCATGACCACTCGCACTCAACTTCCCACGAACAGTCACACTCTCCTCGCCATGACTGGTTGCACTCAGCTCGCCACAAACACTCACACTGTCCTCGCCAAAAAATTAATCTAAAACGAACTAACATTCTAAGCGATCGCATTTGACGATTGACAGTATTGATTTTTATGAGCATCACGTTCATCAGTTTGTTCTTTAGTAAATCTTTCTTTCTTGTATTCCTATTTTCCACTGAAAACATCTTGAACATCATTAGCTTTCCCAATTTCTTTACTTTTCTGGTTCATTAGCCGATCGTTTTCATGGCGAGCCTTTCACTCTCCAAGGAGTTGAATCTCAGTGGTTTTCATTTCCACACTATCATTCAATTTCTCCCCAATTCGAAAGTTTCATTTTCCACAAAATTCGGTTCATGATTTACTTCAATATTGACTGATGCCTCGTCATAATCTTTATATGAATCTGGCTCTTTTTCAGTAATAGGCATTTCACCGTTTTTGATTGGCATATTATTAAAAAAATCCTTCATTAGCATTTTTGTCTCGAGCATTGTCTCTTGGTCACCGCTAATCACGTCGACCTCTACGCAATCATCTTTCACAAATTCCTTTTTGAAAATCCCAACATTGTGTCCTTCCAAATTCTCTTTCTGATCGAGCTGCCCTTTTTTCTTTCTTTTGAAAAAAGGCTTTTCCACTACATATTTCTCGAATATCTTTCTTTCGCTCTTTGCGATTAAATATGCCGATACCATGAACAGCTTCCGCAGCGGTCCGCTTTATTTCTACCTCGTTTATCAGTCAATCCTTTAAAACTGATAAATTCTAAGGTTTTAGATTAGAATTTAGGTTTTAGAATTCCATTTAGATTAATTCGTTTATAATTAATAAACGTTTTATTTAAGAAGTGAATTGTTACCTTCTTTAATTTGAAAAATTTAAACTGCGCTCTGCTCCCAAATAACAGTTTGTAATTAGTTGCAGTCATTTTTTTTACGTATTTTGGCTTTATCAGCTATGAAATTCTGGAGTAGCACTTCTTTTACTCCTCTATTGAAATACTCGAGAAAAATCATTTTTAATTTCAAATTTAAAACTAATTGGAGGCAAATCAAGATTTAATTAATTTTCAAAATTTTTATTTTCATTAACCTTCTAACTGATTCGATTAAACAAGCATAGTACTTTTTTTAATATTCAATTTCAATTTTTTTTACAATATGAAATTAAATGTCCTTTTCACAACAATGAAATTAAATGTTTTTTGAATATTTTTTTTACAATTCGGTTCATCGATTTGGAGCGAACATATTCTTCCCCCCCCCATGACCCAAAGTGATTTACCAGTGTAGTCCGGTTTCGTAGTTTCAGCATATACTCGCCATCTCCTCGCTCGTTCCGACAGTGTTCTCCTTGCTGTATCGCCTATACTCTCGGGACGACCACTCGCACTCAACACCCCGCGAACACTCACACTTTCTTCGCCATGACCACTCGCACTCAACTTCCCACGAACAGTCACACTCTCCTCGCCATGACTGGTTGCACTCAGCTCGCCACAAACACTCACACTGTCCTCGCCAAAAAATTAATCTAAAACGAACTAACATTCTAAGCGATCGCATTTGACGATTGACAGTATTGATTTTTATGAGCATCACGTTCATCAGTTTGTTCTTTAGTAAATCTTTCTTTCTTGTATTCCTATTTTCCACTGAAAACATCTTGAACATCATTAGCTTTCCCAATTTCTTTACTTTTCTGGTTCATTAGCCGATCGTTTTCATGGCGAGCCTTTCACTCTCCAAGGAGTTGAATCTCAGTGGTTTTCATTTCCACACTATCATTCAATTTCTCCCCAATTCGAAAGTTTCATTTTCCACAAAATTCGGTTCATGATTTACTTCAATATTGACTGATGCCTCGTCATAATCTTTATATGAATCTGGCTCTTTTTCAGTAATAGGCATTTCACCGTTTTTGATTGGCATATTATTAAAAAAATCCTTCATTAGCATTTTTGTCTCGAGCATTGTCTCTTGGTCACCGCTAATCACGTCGACCTCTACGCAATCATCTTTCACAAATTCCTTTTTGAAAATCCCAACATTGTGTCCTTCCAAATTCTCTTTCTGATCGAGCTGCCCTTTTTTCTTTCTTTTGAAAAAAGGCTTTTCCACTACATATTTCTCGAATATCTTTCTTTCGCTCTTTGCGATTAAATATGCCGATACCATGAACAGCTTCCGCAGCGGTCCGCTTTATTTCTACCTCGTTTATCAGTCAATCCTTTAAAACTGATAAATTCTAAGGTTTTAGATTAGAATTTAGGTTTTAGAATTCCATTTAGATTAATTCGTTTATAATTAATAAACGTTTTATTTAAGAAGTGAATTGTTACCTTCTTTAATTTGAAAAATTTAAACTGCGCTCTGCTCCCAAATAACAGTTTGTAATTAGTTGCAGTCATTTTTTTTACGTATTTTGGCTTTATCAGCTATGAAATTCTGGAGTAGCACTTCTTTTACTCCTCTATTGAAATACTCGAGAAAAATCATTTTTAATTTCAAATTTAAAACTAATTGGAGGTAAATCAAGACTTTATTAATTTTCAAAATTTTTATTTTCACTAATCTTTAAACTGACTCGAGTAAACAAGGATAGTCATTTTTTAATATTCAATTTCAATTTTTTTACAATATGAAATTAAATATTTTTTTGAATAATATTTTTTTACAATTCGGTTCATCGATTTGGATCGAACAAGAAGATACTGTAAACATTTTCAGAGAATATAAATAAACTTAAAAAACATAAATATTCATCAATTATCTAATATTGATATTAAAGGTTTTACATTGACTAGAAAAGGGCTGAGGTTGATGAAGGTTTGACTTTTTAACTTTCTCATCGAGAGAGAAATTTTGGGGCTCTTTAGAGAACGATTTATTTTTGACTAATAGATCATCAATATTCTTGGCAGGCACTATAATCACCCGCCGTTAACAACCAACTGATCGACTTCAAGCAATATATTGTCACATATGTCAAATTTAAATTCGTTCTTCATTAACCTCAAAAAAACTTAGAAAAACTAACGAATGAAAAAAATTGACAAAAAATTAACAATTAGACAATAAAAACGTTCAGATCGAATAAAAAATTCAAACGAATAAATAGTATTTTCGTTTTTCCAAAATTTTCACACAATCCTCAAGATCGCTGGACTTTGTGTCAACAGTCTCGGTAGGTACTATGAGCCCCTGCCCGTTATCTATCGATAACAAAGTCAAAATCCATCAAGTAAGTTTTTTAATAAAAATAAAACAATTATTTTTCATTTTAGATCGATGTCGATCAAAGTTTAGATCGATCAAGTAAGTTTATTATTATAAATAATAATTGTTTATTTATAATTTTAGATTTGAAAGGATCAAAGGTGATATCAATTAGGTAAGCTTTTTTTTCAATTAATTTTAATCAGATTTTTTATTTCAGATATATGTCACGACCCCTTCGAGCAATAGCATTTTCAAAAGCTCGTGAGCCCCCAGTAGTTGTTAAGGGTCAACCACGACCCGGGATATTTTGCATTTATTTTAATGTATTTATTTTGTTAGGCGATCGTACGTATCTCTCTCGCCTGACATATAACGAGTAGTGTCAGGTTTAGAGTGCCTTCGGGTTTCTGTAAAGTTTGGAACAAGTTATGGGCCCCCAACTAGTTCAGTGTCGCTCGGGGTTGATTTTATGCTCATGAATATTTCTTGACTGTGTCTCTCAGTGCGTGCGTCCCTTAAGAATCTTTATGTAGTGAGTGCCCCTCCTAGTTAATTATTAATTAGCTCGGTCATGTGTTCTACTCGTATCTCGACGTTTTATTCTAGATAATCGTGGATGTTATCATATTTCTATCTGACAAGATCTTTTATAAAATTGGAGTAAACCATGGATATTCGAGCTGCAATATTAAATTTTGTTGAGTTAAGACATTCCCTGTAAAATTAAATTAAATGATTAAATTACTCCATTAATAATTCACTATTAATTCACTAACCGACAAGATTATTTTAAACATTAGAATCACTTCCAAAATTTTATTAATTTCTATTAACTCACTAATTGACAAGATTATTTACAATATTAGTATCACTTTCGAAATATTATTTTTTTCTATAACACAGTATACTCATTCTAATCAACACATTAAGTACATGATTCATTGTCTCTGTGGAATATTTAACCAGAAACAGCTGTGTCTCTGTCACAAGCGCGAACTTTAGTGACTTAATTACATTCTCGTAATTGATCTACAATACGAGTTTTCAATAGTAATTCGTTTACGTCTGCGAATAACGCGTCGTATCTCGCTACTATTTTTAAGAGAGATTCACTGCCTCATACCAGTCGATAACTGGATAGTTATTCTCTCGCATTTCTCGGATTCTCGGTTTAATGAATCGACTGTTTTGAATGCCGATCTCATACTCGGATACATTCTTAGGAGACATTACTGGATACGAAAGACGGAGGCGATGGGCGACAACTTTACTAAGGCTAAAGACAAACTACGAAGAGTTTACTTATGTTTATCAACTAAATATTATTAGTAATTATTATTATTCAAAAATAATTAAATTAACATGATAGAATACGTATATTTAAAGAATACTGAAAAACAAAATTTGCATTTTTAACTGCTTTCTACAAACGATCTTCGGGCAAATAATTAAACGTGCAGTTCCGGAGGAAAGTTCGTCTATCGGTTATTGGTTCCAAATCGTTGATTCGTTTTGGGTCTTAGTTCACGTTTTTCTTCGTTCTAGAATTCTCCTCGATTAAATTCAGATTCGGTTCGGTTTAATTCTGTTGATTTTCGTGAGTGAAAAGTTGTGTTTCATCGTGGTTCTGATATTATCGTAGTTCTAAAATGTTCTGTTCTGTTGGTAAAATACCGGTTGCAATTATAGCAATGTTTGTTCATGTTTTTTTATGCGAATTAGGATTTATTTGTTTGTTGCATCGTGATTCGTGGCTTGCTACTTTTTACCACCTTTATTGGTCAATCAACTCTGGTCTTTTTAATCGAAAGAGTGTCGCATTACTACTTCCTTTGTCTAGTCACGTCTAATCACTCATGATTATTCATCGTGAATAATTGCATGTGACCGATTTTGAAAAATAATTTTGAATCATCGGAAATTAATTAATTTCTTTATATTATAATTAATTTTTTTAATCTTTAAGGGTTAATAACTTCGCTCTGTGTACTCAGAATTTAATGAACGTATCACACATAGGAGGTACTCCCTGCGAGCTATCCGTAGATGGGCGGGTGTTAATTTTCAGTCACCAGGTGAGTTCTGATACAACAGATATGAATTTGGGTTTATTTATGTGGTTTTCCAGGGCGTAAGAAAAGATAGAGCCTTCCAACTATCCAACGAAGGGGTACAGATTGATGCCGAATACCTCCACCGATTCTCTACAGCTATGATATTCGCCGCTAATTGTAATAATTGCTTTAAATAAATGTATGTGTTCATTTTGTCTTTATTTCACTCTTTTTATTGTAATATAACTGTGTAAAATGCGTAATATGAGAGTTCGACCGCAACATACAAGTCAAAAATCAATTAAGATATTTTTTTAATTAATTAACATAACAGTTATTCAATAATCATTTTATTTTATTTCAGATCATGAGAATGTCTTCATCACCTACAGTGCCATAATGAATGGGCCTGATACTGAGTTGAAGAAACTTCTCGATCTCAACATTACTATAGGAGTTCGGTAAATTCTGACCCGGAATCGTAAAATAAAATAAATACAAACATTTTTTTTGCTCACACATCAAAAAAGTACGGAAATACAAAATAAAAAGAAGAAAAATAAACCCTCACAACTAATGTTTATAAATCAATATCAATGCATGTTGTCAGTTAAACAAATGTTGTTATTCAAATAGAACTTTGTTGTTCATTTAGAAAATCAATAAAGTATTTCCTGGATGCTGAATTGATTTGTGGTTTCATCGAGACATGGTTGTGATGAAATATACAGGGATGAGGGAATATATAAAATGCAAATAGTGAAATAGATACGTTATTCTGTAATTAGAGAAAATAAATTCGACATTTTATTTGAAAGTAATTTAAATAAAGAAATGAGTTTCTTTGAGATCATCTATTTTTATAAAGTTTCACTTTTCAAAATTGTATCTTTGATCAATTTTCTGATTCCTAGTTAAATTTTAACTCGCTTTCTCTTTGGATTATTGCCTTTTAATAAGCTCGTTTATCATTTTTGAATCATCCCTTACTTTACTTGTAAACATTTCAATATTGTTTTATTCCTTTGCTACCAATTGACACTTTTTACATGTATTTTGACCAAATTCCTTATAAATTTAGATTTGAATTCTGTACCAATTAAATTAATATATTAAATTATAAATTACATTAAAAATTAAATGCTACATTCGAAAATTATTTTTAATCTTTTTACTTTAAAATTAATTTAAATTATTTTTAATTAGTAGGAATTAACGAAAATACCAATCGGCCATCTGGGTAGGAGAGACACAATGCGAATCAACATACGACATGCACAATATCTAATATTTCAAATTAATACTAATTATTCATTTCTAAATTTCTTTATTAAACATTTCTCAGTTTAAGATCTTTCAAGCGAGCTTTTGTTGATGTATCATGTTGATTTTTATTACTGTTCGGAAATGAAATCGATATATATATATATATATATATATATATATATATATATATATACAGGGTTTTTAAGGCCATTTTGAGTGTACACCCAATGTACACCCAAAATTTTAGCTATTTATAGTTAAAGCATGAATTCATTAAAAAGTACACACACGGCTATTCCATACACTCTCCCTCTCGCACCTACACAAGGTCATTTATAATTGTATACTTATTTAATAAGTATAAAATATTCTTTTGTCCTTAACCCTTTAAATCCTGTGTGTGTGAGTAATGTTTTGAATTGTTTGTTGATATTGTGCATTTTGTATATTGATTCGGATTGTCTCTCCTACCCAGATGGCCGATTGGCATTTTCTTTGATTCCTACTAATTAAAAATAATTTAATTTAATTTTAAAGTAAAAAGATTTAAAATAATTTTCGAATTTAATATTTAATTTTTAATGTAATTTATAATTTAATGAATTATTTAATTGGTTCTTTTTGTAAAATGTTTAGAAGTAACCAATTAAAATCTTTATAATTAATAATTATTAATAAACCTTTTTTATTTATTGTAAAAATTAGTATAAATTAAAAAAATATTAATCAAGAAAAATGTCAAATAGCGAAAGCCTTTCGAATAATTGTTATTATAACAATGCTGATTGTGATGTTAATAAATGTTTTTAAAATCATATTGATGTTGTTAATAGTGTGCATGTGTGATGTAACAATTTTGGAGTAAAAAAAAATGTTATACTGTATACCAGGGCTTTCCAACCATTTTCCGCTGTGGACCCCCAAACAAAACTTTTTTTTGCTATGGACCTCCGAGTTGATTTAGGTAAGATTTTTAGTGTTTATGCATTTAATTTCTAAAAATAAAAAATATAAAAAAACAAAAACTTTATTCATTTTTATTAAGCACATAATTTTCAACAAAAAATTTTATTCGAATTGAACAAGTTGTCTTATAGACACAAGTATTAGTGAGAGCCTTGTGGCTGTTTATTATTTACAAGAGCAGAAATCCGTGGTTGCAAGTTACTTATACGGAGCCTCATCTCTGCCTTATCATTCAAGTGCAAGCTCCTTCGTTGTTTTGCGAATGAATGAAGCAAAATCGAAAATCCTTTCTCAGTCAAATTTGACGATGGTAAATTAATTATAAAGGGTTTCATCTTTTCAAATAAGATTTGATAATTGACCAAGTTTTGCAGCCATGCTTTGACCGAATTTTTCTTAGAGAATTTTTAAATAACACTTTTTATAAATGTAATTCATAATGTTTCTGTTGACCCCATTAGAAAATGCTGTACACCCACATTTTCTTACGTTATACAAAGATGGAAACTTTAAAAAAACCCTGTATATATATTTATGTGTATGTGGATTAAATAATTAAATAATTAAGAAGAGTTAAAATCAAATAGAATTAAAAAAATAATTAAACGAAAAGCAATATTCATTTGATTTATAATGCTCTTTGCTTGTTTGGAACAGACATTTGATTAAGTGATTTACGGCCAGTTTGTGTGCCGGTATTTTATAATGGAAAGACGAACCGAGAATTCAGCCAGTATGTGTGCCGCTATTTTATAATGGAAAGACTAACCGAGAATTCAGCCAGTATGTGTGCCGGTATTTTAAAATGGAAAGACGAACCGAGAATTCAGCCAGTATGTGTGCCTGTATTTTATAATGGAAAGACGAACCGAGAATTCAGCCAGTATGTGTGCCGGTATTTTATAATGGAAAGACGAACCGAGAATTCAGCCAGTATGTGTGCCGGTACTTTCGAGGAGAGAGAGAACGAATGCAATAACTGACCAGCATTGTGAAATAAAAATTTCTGACTTTTAACAATTAACATTTTAAGATTGATGTCCTCGATTGGCTCGATAACATTTATTTGAAAACTCGATAACTCTTTATTGTTTGAACGATTTGAAATATTTTCTGTGACTATCAATTTGTGGAAAGAAGAATAATGTATCGATTAATTTACGATTAATTTAAAAACATTTAAAGACTTACTCGATCATTTGCGATTTTTTTCAGTTTTTTGTAAAAAAGTTGCGATTTCTCGACTTATTGTAAATAGTTGCGATTCAAATTATCATTCAGGAATTTTTGAAATTAATGTATTCATATTCAATTTTAGAATTTTGATTTTTTCAAAAACAAAAGGTAAAAATAAACTCATCGAATGAATTAAAAAGACAATAGGCCCATAACACCTAGACCGAGCTCACACCATAGGCGATGGGAGAGTTTTGCAGGCGAGGAAAATATTATATTACAGAAATAAGTATGTATATATAACAAAATTAGAAAAAAACACTTGAATTCGAATTTTATTTTATTTAAATGAATAATTTTTAAATAAAATTTGAAGCCTTCTTCGGTCAGTAGCAAACTCGTTAATTACACTTTCCATGAATTTTGAATGTTCTTGATTTTTTCCCTCTGTATATTGAACATGCAAAAGCTAGATAAATGGTCATCAGACATAGTAGACCTCAACCAAGTTTTGATTTTTCTTAATGTACTAAATGACCTCTCTACTGCACAGTTGTTGTAAGGCGTTATTAAAAACAAAATTGCATGACAGATAACTGGAAATAAACTAGTTTTTGATAACAAATCTAGAAATTACAAATTACATATTTCTATGTTTTTTGATGTAGAGCACATATCATACCATATCATTGCTTCATTTTCGAAATTTTCGATGTGGTATGTATTATTTAAAACACTCATTTTTTAAACATACTTTTGACGATTGAGGTTATTAGTTTGAATTTCAGAAATTATTGAACTGTGCAGAATTACTTTCAGAAAAGCGGCATTTCAAAGATTTAATTGTTGCATCTAGATATGTGTAGTGACCACTTATTTACTTCCCTTTTCCCTACACCTCCTCACTCCAACAAAAGAATTTTCATCACATCAAATTCACATTTAATGAATTTATAAAATTCAATTTAATCAAAACTATTAATATTAAAATTTCACATTATTAAATTTAGAAAACTTTCCTGTTTCATTTTTAAATTTTCTTTCCTTATTAAAATAAAAAGAAATTTTTTTATCAATATACAAATTTTTTTTTATCGCTAAAAATTTTTTATTAAATTGAATTTGAAAGTGAACTGAAAGACAAGGGAACGGGAAAAAATAATTTTATTTAAAAAATTACAATCGTTATTATGCAAAATTTAATTTGTTTACAAATAAAGTATTTATTTTGCGATAAATTTTTCTTGATCTTTGATTATAAAAAAATCAATGGCGAAAAAGGAACGTTCGAAATCTAAAACTAAAACGAATCCCACCAACTCAGAAGTCAACGGTGAAAAGTTCAACAAGATCAAATCGAAAATCACACTAGCATTTTCTCAAAAATCCATCCGAAGTATTTCGATTCCTCGCTCAACTTCGATCTACCACGACAAATCTTTGTCATCGGCGTCCCGTGAGAATGAGCGCCGCTCGCTGCACGAATCCAACAACACTTCGCCCATTTTCTTAAATAGAATTCAACGGAATGACTCAATTGCCCGTTTCCAACAGCAACCACGAATCGATTGAGCTGCAGCGCATCCACAAATTCCGACCCGATGGACATCACTTCGTCAATCACGTCACCGATAATAAATTGACGTTTTGCGACGCGTGCAATCAAGTGCTGATTGTGGAGGGCTCGGTCAATTCGTAAATCAACTGCCAGATCGTGTGCCACGACCAGCGCGTCAAGAACGCCAAGTTCTATTGTCAGAACAGCCAATTGTCGATCCAAATGTTTATCCCGGAACGATCGGCCCGGTGATCGAATAAACGGACCATTGCGTCGGTTATGGTAATATCCAGGACAAATCAGGTTAATAGATGCCAATTGGTGCTTGATTCGCCCTATTCTTTAGCACTTGGCATATATAATATGGTATAAATATTGTTTGACGAAAATAATCTTCAAAATTTGATTATCCAGGATTATTATTGTGTTTCTGGTTGTTGCACTGTCAAAGTAAAGCAAGATCGATATTCAATTGGTTTATTAGCGTAGTTACCTTGTTAAAAATATCAGTTTAATGTGTCTCGGCGTCTGCCTGTAGAGATTAAATAATGTTGATAGCTTTTTACATTACCTTGTACTAAGTACAATGTACTTGAACAATATATGAATGTTTTGTTTGAAGTATTTGTGTAATAGGTTCAAGTACTGACAAATATGAAGAAATTATTTTTAAACAAAAATAAAAATGCTGATAAATTGTACGAACATAAGAATTGATGAGCTGTCTGTCTACTATTGCCATTGAATGTCGTTGCCAAAGATTCCACGTGATTAAAAATATATTGAAAATTTTCAAAAAATGTCCTAATACACTTGTATTTACTCGTTCAACGAATTTTGCAAATAAAGGTATGCTTGGAATTAACGATATTCTCGATTTAACGATATTAATATTTACTATAGTATTTCGAATCTCAAGGACTATATTGAGATCATTGACTACTAAATTCCGCCTGCGAGAGGTGCAATGAACAAAGGCAGCTTTAGGACTTTTTATCTTATTATTGCTTGAATCTCATTATCTTTTCCACCTATGACAGAACAGCTATCGTAACTCTATCCTAATAATTTGTCAAGATCAAGGTTAAAGATTTTTCGTTGAATTAAAATTGAATCGGCAATTGTAGAAGCATTCATATTTTCTAAAAGGATTGGGCGGTGCGAGAGCGAGCGCAGCACTGTGGCCGCGGCGGGTTGGCGCTGGGGGGTGAGCGTTGGGTCGCGGGGGTCTCAAAATTCGAAGCTCATCGGCTCTCATTTTCGGTTCGAGATTCAATCGAAACTCAAAAAACGCAACCAAGGCGTGAACGCAATCGCTCCTGCGAATAGCCAACGCAAATGGTGATGAAAACGACAAATCTCCGACTTTGATCCCATACACATTGACCTCTCTGACGATGCAAAAGTTCGAGACGATTTGATTTGAGTTGACAACGTCAACGAGCGGTTCCAAAACAGCGACTTTCATTTTTAAATAAAAAACTTGGGATTCAGTATTCGATGCTTTCGGTAACAATTGCGTATCGAGCACTTTTACGACTTCATCGCATACTTCCGCCAATTCTTTCTCGACTTGTTTCCTGTACGCTTTGGCTAAATCGATCCTCATTTGACTGCTACCTTTCGCTTCTTCGCTTTGTTCGATTGTGTTCAAAATCCGCCAGCTAGCTCGTCGTGAACCGATCACATTTTTAAAAGCGACTGATAGTAAATTTCTTTCCACGACCGACAATTCTGAATCTGATGCAGCCACACTCTTCATTGATTTTACCATTTCATAGTATCGCTCAGCTTGCTCCGCAAGTTTGGCAAGATAAACATTTTCTTCTCTATCAGCCATTTGCTTATCAAATAAATGGAGGTAATAAACTAATTTGTTTATAAATGGCGAATTTATTCAATAAAAAAACGCTTTCGCGCTAAGAATATTTATTTTTCAATTACACGTAAGATACGTACAAATTTATTTCGCGCCAATTATATAAAAATTGATTCGAATAAACAAAGAATCAATGATTTTCCTTTATATCAGTCATTTTATTTACAAAAAATAGACGCATAAACACAATTTCTCTAACAGTTTTTTTTAACACACACACTCAATCACACAACTGATAAATATTCAGAGATCAATTTGTATTTTAATTTCGACTGAAATTAATTTACAAGCGTTTTTTTTGTTTTCGTTTGATATTTCAAAAAACGAAAAATGCAACGAACGAAAGTTTTGAATTCAGTATTGAATAAATTGAAATCGATTAATTTTTCGTCGAATGAAACTTTCGATTATAAAGCGGTGAATGAGAAAATTTTGAGTTATAACGCGACAGTGAAGATTGAATCAATTTGAAATATCTGTCCAGTCTTCTATTGATGGGGATTCAAAGATTTAATCATCAACATCAACTGCATTAGAAAATTCATCTATTTTTGGGAAATATTTTGACTCATTTGAGAACTGACTAGTTACAGAAATATCTTTCTCAGGAGGTCTTTCTACANGTCTTTAGTGAGAGTTTCTGTAAGTTTGATTATTATTACAAATAAGGTTCATTTGTATTTGATGACTTTTTTACACTTCTATGATGAAAGATTTCAGATTGCTATTACCGAGGAAATTATTAGATTCCATATTTTTTCCACGAAGGCTTTCGACAACAATTTTGCATTACAAATCACTATTTCCCCATCAAATTGAAAAGATTTGTTCTAAGTTTTTGGTATGTTTGCTTCATATTCAATTTGTGATACTTGATTAATGGAAATATCGAAAGAAAATTCTTCGGATGTGGGATAATCAGTAGCAGTTCATTTTTATAATCAAACAAGGATAGATCCTATAAATTCTCCTTTCATTACATATTTTCCATCATTTGTATCAAAAAACTGAACATCCAAAGATTGCTGATGATGATGTATGTAAACATCGACACATGTCCAATAATTATATAAAAAAAGCTTTAATCAAATTATATTTTCGAAATATATATATATATATATATATATATATATATATATATATATAT
>MQRK01243130.1:705-13522 GCA_001938485.1 Girardia tigrina | reverse complement strand
TATATATATATATATATATATATATATATATATATATATATATATTTATATATGTCGCGTTCCCTTCTCTTTACAACATTTTTGTAGGCTCGAGCCCCCAGTCGTTTTCTGAGTTTAACGACAACTCATAATGTTTAACATCTTGATATTATTCGGGAACGGACGCGTCTCGTCCACGCATATCAACAAATTGAATGCACCTCGGAACGCCCTCGGGTCCAAATCAGTAGCGAGTTTTGCCCGACCGATAGTCTCAGTATCCGGAGGGGTTGATAGTGTTCTTCTTTGCTCTTGTGCATCATATATGTATTATTATTATTACATTATATCTTATTATACATTATATCTTATATATTTAAGCATTATGCCGGACGAAGAGAGCCTCGAAGAGATAAACGCAAATCGGACCACGCGCCTCTATGCATACTGTGGTCGACCTGAGCCATCTCTAAAAGGTTCTTCGACGCTTATGCCCATTATTATTCACAAAGATATATTTGAATTTGCGATTTTAATTATAAATTATCCACTGACAGATTATAGGTATTATAAAATTTGCCAATTTAGTTTACGAATATTTAAATCCTTGATGCGTTTTGAGGTTTTCCACTAGACAGACATCTTAGACAAATCACCGGAGCGGACGTCCTATTTAAGATACAACGAAACTCACATCGCAATCTCATATGAGTTGGACTAATCTTAGGAGGAATAGATTTATATCACTTTTCGAGAGTTACCCCTATTTTTAATTTATTCACCCTTGAAATCATATTGTAAATGTTACAGTTATTTACACTTTGTTCAGATTTAAAATATTATTCAACATAGTTGTATACATTTCATTTAATTTGAATACTGGGTCGGCATTGATAGATACAACGGCATTATACACATATGAATCGGTATTTGACTTTTAAATTTTTTGTGACAGTTAGAATCAATTTATCATAATTTACTCTATTAAGTTTGTGCTATTTTTTCGATCGAATTTATTTTACTGAATTTATTTATTTTACTGGTGATCATGGCACATGACCGACCATACGATCAGTTGTGCCACCACTTAATGAAGACAGAGTCGCAGACTTTCGATGAGTATTTCGAGCAATATTTCAGGACTCAGCCAATGGGAGACATGAAACCCACTCAGTTCCTGAACAAAATGACAACCGATCTGCATGCGCTCAACCCGGCACTGGTCAATGATGATGCAGATCAGTGACTGTTGCGGAAGCTCTTCCTCAAAGCTCTACCAGACACATAACGGGCCATTCGGCCGCCTCCGAAAATCTACCACTTGTGGAGCTCGCCAAGATCGCGGACAAAATCGCCGAAACTGTTGGGCACGACAAGGGCTACTGCTAACCGATCATGTCGGCAATCAGCGACAGCAGCCGCACACCGAGCTCTAGAACATCGCAACACGCATGTTGGGTTCTTGATCAATATTATAATTCATTAACACCAAAAATTTATTAATAACACAAATAACAATTATTTAAACATTTTTTCTTGAGGAACTTTTCGTTTTCTTTCGACCAAATTTCTTATACATAAAAATATGGAATTATAAATACTGATAAGCTATTTATTAAAATGCTATTTTAGAAATTAAATTTTTTTCATTAATTTTATAGATTAATATTCTATTATTTGATAAAATTTAATTTAAAATCACTATTAAATCAAAATTTATTTTAACCAAACAAAAGAGCTTAACGTATTATTTATTATCAATATTTAAATTTAAAATACAATTTTTATTATTTGAAATACAAGTTACGAATTTAAAATATAATTTACGATTTATAATACAATTTACGATTCAAAATACAATTTACGATTTATAATACAATTTACGATTTAAAATTCAATTTAAGAATTTTAAATACAATTTACAATTTTAAAATACAATTTACGATTTATAATACAATTTCCGATTTTAAAATACAATTTACGATTTAAAATACAATTTAAGAATTTAAAATACAATTTGCAAATATAAAATACACTTGATGAATTTAAAATACCAAAATATTTTATTTAAGCAATATTTAAATTTATTATTATTTAATAGTGATTCATTAATTATAAAATTTTTAATAGCAGTTTTTATATATATTATATATTTTATTAATTATTTATCGAATTTTAATTTGCAGCATTTCTGACTGTTTTTTAAATCTAAATTATCTTTTTATTACATCTCTGACAACAAAAATTTCATAAAGTTATTCTTCGGAATAATTTTTTAAAATAAATGCAAAATAATTAAAATTCAATTATTTTTAAAAATAACTCTCTTTTTTTTAATTAATTAAGATATTTAGTTATAACTGTTTTAGAACTTTTGATTTTAAATATTTTTCTTATTTTAGAGATTATTTACAAAAATTAATTATACAAAAATTTAAAGAATGAACCCTTCTTTCACAACGCACACTTCACGGAGGTAAACACACTGTCCGAACAGATAGTGGCTGTGCAAGCCAGTGACCCGGGGATTGCAAAGCCATACCGCACGAATCTCAGTCGCCCGATGTCCTGGAGGGACGTCAATCCTGCTATCCGGCTCATTCATGAAGGCCAATATCGTCATCTGCTACTTTCACTGTGGATTCGGCAAAGGAGCTAAGAAATGCACCCCGGGTGCACGTTCCCGTGCGATGGATCCAAACCACAAATGACTGACGTATGTATTTGGCATGCCCAGTTTGGCACGGATACCAAGGAGTGCGCTCTCGGGTGTGTACACTATCAGCAAAAAAATGAAACCACCCCTCACAATCGCAGCAAGTGACGCAGGTGGAAGAAGTCACTGCGACCCCACGCACAAACAGAGCAACAAGAAAGTTCACCACATCCACAAACTAAACACATATAACAACAACAATGACAATTACCACACTCTAAACATCTACAACAACAACGACATTAACCACATATACAAACCACATACATATAACAACAACAATGACAATCGTCACACTCTAAACATCTACAACAACAACGACATTCACTATATTTACGAACCACATACACAAAGTAACTAAAATAGCTACCGCCACAACCTCGACGCGTACAACAACAAAACTCTGCACACACATGACTCCAATATACACCACACCAATAACAACAACACCGAACAAAACAACAATAACACCAGTAATTACGACAATCAAGATGACAACATGAGCAACCACACAGATAATTACAACCACACCGAACAAAACAACAATAACAAACCAAGCGACAATGTGCAGCAGGCCAACTACAGCGAGAATTCAACCCAAAATACCAGAACTGCCAAAAACAACATCACCGAGTACACTGAGGGTCCTAAAAATCAGTCACACAGCAGCAACAAGCAACTAAACTCAGAAAAGAACCACACAACATTTACGAAACAAAATTTGAACCCCACTACAGCAGTTCATCACGTTTCCATACCAATACCGCCAGAACCACCTCCACGACACAATACATAACACCGAAACAAACAAAAGCCATAAAAACCCTAACCGACACAGCAACACTACCATCCTACCCCAACAATACAACACATCACACGTAAACAGACACACCAACAAAACCGAACATAAACAAAACAACACTGCAACACACGGCGTTTCGAGGAATATTTATTTTTGCACCTCTCAGACTTCCAGCAACCCTCCACAATTCCATAACAACCATGCTCCACATTCTTCGGCGGGGGCTTCTGTAGTGATCCGATAATCGAGAGCTAACAAAAAAAACTGATTTTTGTTTAATTAAATTAAATTAAAATTATTAAAACATGGGTAATTCAAATGTGGTAAAAATGTCGGTGAAGATAAATTTTTCCGATTTCTTTTTTAATTTTTTAAATTGTAATCGAATGAAATCGAGATGACCAGAGCTGCCGCCACATTGTTCAGCGAATCGACATCCGGACAACCCACTTTGACGCATCGAGTGGACCACCGACAGATGCGACGCCGCCGATAGGACTAACACCCTTCGGCGAGACGCAAAGGGCAGTTTACGGCGCCGACGCGCGCCCGTGTATCGACCGTTGGACACTAGAATCGACCGATCATGTCCGCCAGAGACAATTTCCCGCACAATTAAGAGGTGCTGGTTGCCGCCACTCGCTTCGGCAATCGGTACCACAATCGTATTGGAAAAAAATATTTGTATTCAAACTGTTATTCGATCTATAGCCACATTAATAAAAAATCTAAAATTTTTTAGAATATAATGATTATTAAATATTAATATTAAATAATATTAATGATTATTAATATAATATTTATTATTTAATTTAATTATTTAACAGAATATCTCACAGTCTTGATTTTTGAATAAATACATACATAATTTTTATTACAATAATAATGCTCCATGGCCGAAAAAAGATATTTATTATTTAAAAATACAAAAAAGTCAACATTAAAATTATAAATATTATATGACATTTAAAATTATACAACATTTAAAATTAATGTCTCCGATTAATTGATAAAAATGTCTTATTCTCTAGAAATGTTAATATAAAAAAATTTAAAATATCAGGAACTGAAATTATCTAATTATTTATAAATTTAATTTTACAATTTAGTCTTAAAATATTTCTAAATGATGAATTTAAAACTCATAGTAAATTTTTAAAAAATCCATAGAAAATAACATGTACTCGCATTCAAAAGTTGCGATATTCTAATTCCGCGTTAATTCTTTCACGAATGTTTTTTTATTATTTTTGTTTTTCCAATTTCGCAAATCTAAATTATTTAAAAAATTGTATTTTCTAATTTTTAAGAATTTATAAACTTAATTTATAAACTTTTGATTTTATTTAAATCTAATAAGAATATCAGTTTTTAATCTATAGAAAAATTTTATGATTTTTATTTTAATTTAGATATTTAATTACATTGATACTACATAAATCATAATTTGGTCGCTTTGAAAAATTATATTTCGCTAAATTAAGGAAAATAATTAATATTTATATTGGATACAAATATTACGAAATAAAATATTTGTTTAAATCATTAAAATCAACAGACATTTCCAGATTGGTTAGTTACTGTTTTGACGGATTTTTTAGTAAGTATTTCATATTTCGTTATATAAAGTTTATAAATGTGATATTATTTCTTAAATTTCACTGTTTATTACAACATTGTTAAAAAATGAATAAATACGCTCGTTTACGATCGATTAAGTAATTTTTTCATCGATTACGAGTGCTGGATATTTTATTTGATCGCCCATTTGGAAATAAATGATTTTTGAAATAAAAAGATGAAAATTGTGTGAATTGTTTATATATTTATTTGTTTACATTTTTACACTGAAACGAATCGATCTCCGTTTGTGTCACATTTTATTACTTTTGGATTTGGTGAATGGAAAATCGGTCTTCATCGATGACACTGCCTGCAATCACTCAAATTAGCGTCATTGCGACTTACTAATTTGTGATTATCGATGAATTTCTGTGAGACTTTAGAGATTTATGCTTCAATCACTCCCGTTGATCGATTAGAAATGTCGCAGAGACATTTGAGAGATTCCTGGATGGAAATATCTGTAAATAAATAGAAAAAAAAGCATCTTTTGAAAACATGGACTGAAAAAGAGCTCTAGTAAAAAACCGAACAGTAAAAAAATACACATTAAATCAAGATGCAAAACTTGACGTATTTTATTGATTAATATCAGTTTCAGCGTAAAATGAGCTCAAAAGGCCACATAATTGTTCGAAACAACATTAAAGCATATTACGACCGTTCTCATTCTCATACGCCCCATAGACATTCAGATAGATGCCTATGTAATATGCAATAGAAAAATTAATGAATATATAATGAATAAACAAACCAATGAGAAATGATGTCGTTTGCATTATCATAGATCCTAAATCATTAAGATGTGCCATTATATATATATATATATATATATATATATATATATATCGTTTTCCAGTCGTCATATTTACTTACCGCATTTTATACCGAAATTGTTTCTTCTTTTTCCATTTTGCGTAGTTTATACATATTTTAAACTACATCTTTGATTTCCTTCGTTTCGGTAGCTCTGAATCTCAATTCTCTTTTCACCTCATAATCGTCAATCATATTATGCAAAGGTTGAGCAGCTTTTTCTTTTAAAGTTTACTTTCTGTTAATATCGTTACTAATTCTTCGGCTTTTTGAACATTTCTTCCGGATCTGATGATCCTTCATTTTATCAATTAGAGATTTTTCTTTCACAAATGCAGTGTTCAGTTTTTCTTTGTACGTAAAATTGCTTCTGAAAATTTCGCTGTCACATGAGCTGTGGTCGCCATATTAACAACATCAATATGATTTTTAAAACATTTATTACACCCGTTTACAATTTATAAGGGCCCTTTTACATTGAATAAGGGCACTGGATGAATCTATTTATAGATTTGTGATATATTTTGGATTTATTTTGAGTTACAATAAAAGTCAATAATTAAGATTTTGTAATAAATTTATTTATTAATTTAAATTTTTTATACAACCTTTTATAATTTTTTTTACAAATATACAAAAAATTTTTTAATCAATCTCCGTTTATGTCAATCTTCATAAGCGAAGAACGAAAAATTTTTTTGATGTGGCGATAGTATTCTTTTAGTTTAGAATAATCGCCACTAGATATTTGGCTTGTTATTAAGCCTGACAGCAGTTCCTGTCTTTGAGATGGGGTCATCTCCGAAATCTCTGGTGCTAATGTTAGTGGCGATCGAACACCTCTCTTCAGTTCACTGAAGACTGATTCGATGGGATTAAGGAAGGGGGAATAAGTGGGTAAGTGAACCACTTCCGTATGGTTCGGAGTGACAATGCCTGTGTGAATTAAGGCATTGTCATGAATCAAATAATGTTTTGTGAGAGAAGGTGGTGAACGAGTTCAGAAATGAATTCTTGGTATTTCTCTCTATTTACACTACCAACCACCACCTTAAAATGTACTGGCCCGCTTGTTGAAATGGCCATGATGAGCTGTTGGGACAGGGGTATAGATCCGAGTACCCATTTTTATCGACTGTTCGTGCGTAAAGTCCATTGATTGAAGCCAATTTCATCAATGTAGATGCACGACTTTGAGCTCCAAGTTTTATAGAGGAGCCTCATCACATAAGCTGATCGCAGTTCCTTTACCCGGTCACTGTTTCGTTGATCGACAACGTGCCTCACTTTTTTAATTGCGAAAAATTTGCCGGAGAGGAATCTGCTTATTGTGGGAAGGGAACAATCGATTCCTGTATTTTCTTTCAGAAATGTTTTCATTTCTGATAATGTAGCCTCGGGGAAGTCCTCCAGGTAGTCCAGTAACTTCTCTCCAGAACTTTCAGTGATCATGATGGGCCTATTTCTACCACGTCTCCCAACACTGATATTTCCCGTCTTTCTAAATCGATAAATTATATTTCTGACGGTCTTCTGGTGGATCCCTAATTGAGACCCCAGCATATTATAATCCTGGTCATTCAAGAATGCTGTTACAAGCAGCATTTTGTTGGCTTTCGAGACCCTGTATATGATGTTAAAAGTTAAATATATAATAAATATTTACGAATTTCGAATTGCTTTTTGTCGCAACGGTTCGGTTTTCTCAGATTCGTTCGATATACTTATAAAATTGTATACTAAAAATTATTTTAAAAAAATATTAATGCCTTGATTCAATTATTTGGGCATCTTCATTTGCGCTATGATATCCGAATATTGCGTATCCATTTTTCAATAATTTTTTTTAAATAATTTTCAAAATTTATTAAATTAAGATTTACGTTTTACCCTAGTAAAACGTTAAATGCCCTTAATCATTGTAATAAAAATTTGTATGTATGATGTGTTTTTCATTTTGTTTGCGTGTTTGTATGTATGTATGTATGTATATTTTTATTTTTTCTCACCTATCTATATTTTCATGCCCTAATCAACTTTTAATGCCCTTTTCAAATGAAAAACAGGTAAATTTTTATTGGTTGTTTTTCATTTTTTTGCATGCTTTACTTGTTTATATATACTTAATTTAAAACTTCACTTATTATTTGTTAACAGGTGTAACATCACTTGCAGAATTGTCATGACAACAATTTATTCAAACCGTCTCCACTAATCGAAAATTTTCTTCATTAATATATATGTTCTAAATTCGTACTAATTATACAATAAATAAAAAATATTTACTAATAATTATTAATTATAAAGATTCTAATTGGTTAAAATTAAATCTTAACATTTAAAAAAAGTATCAATTAAATTAATACATTAAAATTTTAAATTACATTAAAAAATAAATAATATATTCAAAAATTATTTTAAATCTTTTTAATTTAAAATTAAACTTATTTTTAATTAGTAAGAATCAAAGAAAATAATAATCAGCCATCTGGCTAGGAGAGATACAATCCGAATCAACATATAACAGGCACTATATGAAACAACAAAACATTCCTCACAGTGATTATCGATGAACTTAGAGATTTTAAAGTTTTATTCTTAAATTACTAACGTGTTCGATTAGAAATGCCTCAGAGACATTTGGAGAGATTCCTAGTTGGAAATATCTGTTAATAAGCATAAACAAGTAATCTAACCAGTGCCAATGGATCTAAGGTCATTCTGATGGATATAACAGGTTCAGACATGAAACAGGCATAATCAATGAAATATATCAGATTAAACAGAAGAGGTAGAAGAAATCCCAACACACCACATCACATACCTACCAGACACACATGAATACATACATAATTTGCATATGACACTTGACATATTTAATAAAATAATTAATAAATAATCAAAAATTAATTAATAAAGGGACGTTATAAAATATAAAATTTTAAGGCTTTTATTTAAAATGAGAAATCGATCTTAATTGATGACGCTGTCTGCTGTTACCTTAAAATTAGTTCCATCATTATAAATTTTTATTTAAAAAAATAGAATCGAAAACATTTTTGTTTAAAAAAAATAGAATTTAGATATTTTTTATTTTAAAATAGGATACCGATAAAATAACAAGTTATGTATATTTAGTTATAAAATACAGTGCACTCCGTATATATCGAAGACAGATATATCGAAGATATGTTATTGTACCGATTAAATAGCAGGGCTTTTATGACAAAAAACTGTGCTTAAAACAAACTATGGCTACATCGAAGTTACTGTAATGTACGAACCAAATTTTACTATTCGTATATCGAAGTCAATACACTTTAAAAAAATTAATTAAAAAAACAACTTTGTGATAACTTCGTCGATTGTTTTAATGTATAAAATTACAAAATTTTTGTGAAACTGTTTTCTGTGACTTCATCTTCTCCTCTTGAAATACTCATCCCAATACTCTTGAATCATCATCCCAATAAATTGATTGAAAAATAAATTTAAAATTATTTTTGAATATTCTTGTCCGAAAAATAAAACAGTGCAACGCAAAATGTTTTCGTTCAATTTTAAAAATGTTTTATAATTTAATAAATAGTGAAATTAAAATTTAGTATCAAAAGTAGTTTTTTACTTTATTAATATTTGGTTGAATTGTCATTAATTTTTTATGACTTCGGAAATTCTTTTTCACATGGAATCAATGAAGCTTCGAATAATTTCTTGATATAAATTTTTCCTTTCTTCCAAAATTATTCCTTTTGAATTTTAGATATTTTTATGGGACCCCTTTTCAACCTTTTTTTTAAATTCCACATAGATTTTCAATTGGGTTCAGGTCTGGTGAGTTCGGAGGCCATTCTATATTTTTAATATTTTTTGATTCAAAAAATGCTTTTTATAATTTTGGAAAATTACAAGGCGCATTATCTTGTTGAAATAAATACTTCAGTTTTGAATTCTTTGAGAAATGGTATTAAATAATTTTTTATCAGTTCAACATATTTTTCAGATTTGAGATTCTCATTAATGAAACAAAATTAATGAATCCCCAAAACATAATTTTAGTACAGAATTTCGATTTATTTGAAATCTGAGATTTATATTTTTTGACTTTGATGGTATCGATGAATATTGGCAAATTGATTCGTCGGAAAATATTACAGATTTCTAATCTGTTTTTTTTCACTTTCCAATGCAAATTTTAATCTTTTTTTTCAATTTGCTTATTATTTAAAAAGTGGGATTTTTTTTTCTTGCCATTTATGTACTTTAGCCTTTTTAACAATAGGCAAACATTATCCCGAGAGACTTCTTATTTTTTTAGTACTTTTTTAAATTTTCGACTATTTCTGCAGCTGTTATTGTTGATTTCCTTCTTAGAAATTAGTCGATGGCAACAGTATCACCATTTTTAATTTCTTTTGGACGACCAATCTCATTAATTTCTTCTAAAGGAATATTATTTTTTCATTTCATTCTAATAGTACTGTTATGTTGAGGGGGGTTGACGATATTCTCAACCTCCGTAGAGCTATAACAAAAAAGATGAAGATTACAATCAAGTTAAATTGAAACCTTCCAACAAAACGAGATGATTAGAGAGACTTAGTTTTGTTAAAGTTAAACCTTCTTTATGATATTAAATAAGAAGTGTCAATTAATAATGAATAAAGTAATTAGTAACTAAATGACAGCGATAAATTAAATAAGATTTATATAGTATGTACAATAATACAGATAGAGAATTTACAGCAATAGTAGTAATAGTAGCCTTCGAACGCCCGCAACCCGCAAAAGACCCCCTTTTACAAAACCAAAATTCCCCAATTCTGACACGATTTCGCTATCAAAAACCCCTAAAAGTAGCTCACGGGGTGATTTTTTGAATTTTTTAGAAATTATCTAGTTTTTATTTTTTAAACAAAAATCAATAAATTACATTTTCTCAGTATGATTTTAAACAAAAATTAATCAATTACACAATTTTGGTATTTCTTAGTATGGTTTTAAAGAAAAAAATAAAAACAGATCGAAGGAACATTTGGGTTTTTGTAAAAGAGGGTTGTTGCGGTGCAGGCGTTCGAAGGCTACTATTACTACTACGATTTTTAGAAATTTTAGAAATTTTAGAAATTTTAGAAATTTTAGAAATTTTAAGAATTTTAGGAATTTTAGAAATTTTAAGAATTTTAAGAATTTTAGGAATTTTAGGAATTTTAGCAAATTTAGGAATTTTAGAAATTTTAGAAATTTTAAGAATTTTAGGAATTTTAGAAATTTTAAGAATTTTAAGAATTTTAGGAATTTTAGGAATTTTAGCAAATTTAGGAATTTTAAGAATTTTACCAATTTTAAGAATTTTAACAATTTTAACACAAGTACTTATCAAAAAAAAATAAAATAAAATAAAAAAAATAAAATAAAAAATGAGTATTTCACCAAAACTTTTATTAAAGGAAAAGATGAAACAATATCTCGAAGAATTAAAAAAAGATGAAAAACCATTATATTGTTATAGTTTATATACCTATTTAGCTTACATTAATTGTTGGAAACTTATCTTAAGAGATCGACTTACTCCAAAAGAAAAAGAAATTATGTTTCAACTTAAAATTTATAAACCTTCCAGAACAGAATTAGGATTAAGAAATCCAAAACCATATTTATCTTCAAGAAAAAATTGATTATATAAAATTTTTTCTTAAAAAAAGAAAAGAAAAAATGCGACGTGGAAAGATACCGCAAGGATTGAGTCTCGATAGATTAAAGAAAGAAAAAGAACAAAAAGCTAAAGAATTAAAAGAACTTGAAGAACGTATAAAAGAATTGGAACAACAAGAAATTGAGAATGAAGATTATACTTTTGATATTAGAGAAATGTTTAATCCTTTAGAAGTAAAAAGTTTTGAAAATGTAGACTTAACAGATGTTTTCAATTTTGTAGAAAATAAATTAAAAGAAGGATATGTTGTAGATATGCCTGGTACTGCTACAAGAAATGACATACAAAAAACTGTTTTCGCCGATAAACCTCCAGCTTTTTCACACCTTCAAGCGTTAGAATTATTTAGAAATAGCTTTAACGAAACATCTGACGAAATACCTTATACTTACACAGGTGTTGTAAGATTCGTAAAAGATGGATTTTCTAGATTAAAACGTAGTAGATATGGAAAAGGTGTAGATTTTAAATATGATGTAAAAGAGTTCACTAATGAATATTGCTATATTCCTACAAGTGGAAATTGTTTTATAAAATGTATCAATAAAATAAATGAAAAGAAAATTAAATTAAACTATGTAGAATTTTTAGAAAGATTTAATATTATGATTTATAACCCAAATAAAGATTTACGAGGAAAAATTATTAATGGACAAATGTATTATGATATTGAAACCACAAAACATGATTCAGTTTTATTATGTTTTTATAAAGTAAAAAATATTATTTATCCTGGTTTAGTGAATTATGATAAACCGCGTGCTGGTTATGAAGAACTTATAAAATCTTATCATCTTATCCCATTTAAAGGAGATAAATGTTTTGCACCTAAAGAATTATATGAATGTATAAATGAAATTATGATTGAAAGATATAAAAAGTTTTTACATAATAATAGCGGCCACACTGGAAAAGGTGTTATGACGGAAAAAAAGATGGCATCCTTCAATAATAAATTTAATACTAGCTATCTTAGATATAACGAGAACGATAGACATCTTTATCCAAAGAAAAATCTTAGAGATAATGATGACGATATGGTGTTGTATCTTTATCAAAACCATTATTGTCTTATAGATATACAAAATAGACAGAAAGGAATTGAAGAAATTAAAAAGAATTTTACAAAAATTAAAATTAGTTGTAATGATAAAAATGTCAAAGA
>MQRK01243127.1:11868-22370 GCA_001938485.1 Girardia tigrina | reverse complement strand
TATATATATATATATATATTAAACTTTAATGAAACAATGGGAAAAGAACACATTGTTCATTATGGGTCAAGAGGAAGTGTCGGCGAATGGACACCGGCATTTAGAAATGTTCGCAACTATGAACAATTGTAAGTGTAATTACTGGTAATTAAGCATTTAATCACCGGGATTTACATTTATAGCGATGACTTACGGCAGTGCCCGTAAGCAGTTAGATGTCCCTTTTGTGACCGGAATCGTGGACAATGAGATTCAAGCTGCTATGGACTATTGCAGCAAAGAAGACACCCGGGTCGAAAATGGTGTCCGAATTTAACTCAATGGAATAATTTTGGCCACCTGGGATAAGTAGTCAATTGCGAGCGGCCATTAATAGGCGTATAAAAATACATTTTTATAATGCAAAGCTCTATAATATAAATAACGTTGAGGTAACCCAGGTTGATAATGCCAGTGTATATAAACCGAGTGAATTATTAAAAATTAATGATGATATTCAGCCGATGTCAACACCTGCTATTGTTCCTAATGCTATTGAGTGGAAGTCGAAAAAGAAATTGAAAGAAGGTGAAGTGTCTACCTCAAATGTTGCCAAGAAAGTGGATGTGAGTAAAACATGCAGAAATATGGGCATGAAAGATCCACTTCCCGAGCAATATGAAGGCTTTTTGAAGTGGCTAGAAAGGAAACGCAATAAAGATTTGATTGAATACATCGATGTAGATAAACTGTACAAAACGGATATGGATGATTCTGATTTTGATGATTGTTGATTATTTGTCGTTATAATTATTATTATAAAAACCAATAATACCAACAAAACAGAAAAATATATTAAATTATAACTCCCCACTTAAAATAATGAATAAAATAAAATTAAAATCAAATATATTTTCATTTAAAGACACGTCTTAACAAATTCATTTTAACTTTATAAAATAAATGACTATAATCATATACATTTACACCTACATTAATAGATACACTTTTGATACAATGAATGATACTGCACGATTAAGTAACGGTTGCTTTATTTCGGAAGTATACTTCCATATAGGTTGACTGTTGGTGAGAAAAATAGGCATTCTTTCCATCTTTACTTTTTTTTATGCTTTTGACTTATCTTTACACAAGGAGAAGACTCACAAATTAGTTTCATATAATCAGCATTACGTACATCTAAGATAATTTCTTCGCCGATTGCGCAATTTTTACCAACTAAGTCCTCAAAACAAAATTCCGAATTCAGGTGCATGGTTGTGAAGAACCCGCAGTTAAGTCCGGCAGTCCAAATTTGGATAAAGAGAGTTTTTCCTGCATTTGAGACTCCGTCAATAATAACCGTCGTTGTCTTTCCGGCTCTGAGTGGTAAAATCGTACCCAGCGCAAGAATACGATAATTGACTCAATCAGTTTCTTCATTAATCGTAACATTACCAGCACTGTGATATTTCCTAAGTAATAGCCGGTGATCAGTATTGATAGTAAACTCGTTAGAATCCAAAAAATCGATAACAAACTTTTCAAGAACATCACAGACATAAGACTCTAGCATAACAATAAATAATAATCAAAAAATCAATATATCGATTACCCCAAGAATATATAGGTGGGGAGTGGGGAGTTGGGGAGTTAATATATAATAATACTTATTAATAATACTTAATATGATAATACCTTCCTTCTTTAAGAGAGATAAAGGGGTAAAAGTACATTCCCCAACTCTCCACTCCCCATATATATAATTTGGGGTAATCGATAATCAAAAGTACAAAATACAAAATGTTTAGCGTTGATTAAAAAAGTGGGGGTGTGTGAGGGGGAATTTTTTTTAATTTGTAATTTTTAATTTTTAATTTTTTAATCCCACAGTATGATGGGAACTGGAAAATCCCATTTTTTCGTTTGTATACACAAACAACTTCGGGCAACAAAAGATGAGGTCTCTTGTTTTTGTGGGGAGGTCCGGAATAGGTAAGACCAACTTCGCGTTGGCACATTTTCACCTCCCCCCCTACACTTGACTGGGAGGCAGACGCTCGACCAACTCGGGCCGGGGAAGTTCCCGTATGACGGGTTCGTCCTCGATGATTTGCCTCTCCACACGTGGAGTGTGGATGAAATGCAGTCTCTTATGGATTGCAATAAGGACATGGAAGTAAGGAGTTTAGTATCTTAATTAGATTTTATTATGATGCTTTTTCTTTATAGATAAACGTCAAATTCGGGGCAGCCATTATTCCTGCTCAAATCCCCAGGATAATATGCTGTAACCACATCAATTTTGCAATCTGCCCTCGAGAGGCGGGAGAGCCCATATCGGAGGGTTGTTGTTATCAATTGTGGAGAGCAGCCCCTCTGGCGTACGGATGCACCGATTAATTCAGACAGTTGTCGCCGGCCGATGGAGTTTACCATCGTCGGTGACCAAGTCAAGAATATTTTGAAATAATTTTTTTCAGTGTTGAATATATGTATTTTTATATAGTCTTTTCTTAGTTAACTATTTTTTATGTCTTTTTATTGTGTCTGGTGACACTGGGGAATCACCCATACTGTGCTGGGTGTGTTACATTTTCGGTTGTTACTATTTTTAGGGTGGGGAATCACCCATACTGGGTTGGGTGGGTTACTGTTTCTGGGTTATTATTTCATAAGGTTTTGAGTTATCCTTTATTATTTTTATATATAATATATAATATATACCACTTTATATAAAAATAATAAATTTTGCCATGGGCGCCATGGCGCCCTATAGACGAGCCATGGCTCGTCTAGGCAAAAAAAATTTCCCCTCACACACCCCACTTTTATTTTGAATCGAACGCCAAGCAGGTGTTGTGTTATTGATTGATGGAGATTATGGGGTGGGGAGTGGGGAGTGGGGAGTATTTCTCTTTATATAATAGGAAAGGACAAGGGGATATATAAACTCCCCAGTAAACTCCCCACTCCCCACTCCCCAGTATATATTCTTGGCCGATCGATATATTGATTTATTGTAGAAATAATAATATTTAACTAACAAAAACATTTATTAATGATTAACAAATTACAAACGAGGTGCTGTTGTAGTAACATTTTCATTTAATTCACATTTTTCATGTTCGAACATTGCAGAAGAATAATAAGGGTCATTTATTAACTTTTGGTTATCCACAATAGTAGGGAATACTTTTGGCTCATCTGTCATGTTGTCATGCTACCATTAACAAAATGAAACACTGGACTACGGGAAAAGTACGAATAAATACTATAGCAATAGATACTTTTCCCGTAGTCCAATTATGAAATTGCATAGCTCCTGCCATACGTACATATCGATTAAATTTTGTTAATGTGCGTCGACCTAATGCAATACTAAAACCATCACGAAAAGGCGCATATTTCTTACAATTAAAATAATCAAATCTAGTATAAAAAGGTGACTTAGCCTCATTGGCAATTTTAGGAGCACATTGACTTCGAATTCTACTATATGTCTAGGTAATTTATGGTTATCACATTGATATTCATAAACGACTTCTTCACCTGCATTACAATTAGTAATTCTTACTAGAGAGGATGTTTCAAAGGGGTGAATCCATCCCTTACGTGTTAATTTAATATTACCTGGATAAAGTAATGCACTATTTTGATCATATCCATTATGTAAAGATCTTTCCTCACAAAATATATCAGAAAAAGCTTTAGTTTTCAAAGGTGCTTCTCCACATGGTCCAAATAAATGTAAATTATCTATATATGTTAAACATTCAACCTGTGCTTGCAACCCTGTGAATTGTGTTGGTCCACATTCACCTGTAGCTTGTATATTAAAAATTCTATATCTCATACTTTTCGGCTTAAACCATTGGTATGTACTAATAACCATAGTGGACATTGGCTTTCCACCAGCAATACAATATGGCCACCAGTATTCCAAGGGTTCATTATACCACTCATCAGTATCAGTTGATTTAATACACTTGGCACCACAGCAAGTGAAAGTCATGGTAGTCGATTCAGAGGCGAAGGCATTTGATCATGACCCTGACTAGCTTCCAAAGCATTTGATCCGCCGCTTGCAGAAGCTGCCCCCGGCGTTGGAGTTGGAACTGGTGGAGCTGTGGTAGTCATAATTAAATAAATTTAAATTTAAAATAAATCAATACTAAATAAATCATTAATATTATTAGCCTTGTAATCCAAATTTAAAATATAATCATGATATAATTTTATATGATGTAAATTGTGACGATTTCTATAATTAACTATATATAATTGATATGACATTCCTCCTCTGATGGCGTCTAATTTTATTAATTCATTTTCCTCTTGTCTCCGAAATGCTAAATATTGTTTATGGTGCTCTCTATTAGGATTAACAAATACACCTCCAACTAAATCATATAATTCTTCTAATTCATAATCTAGATGTTCTGAATTTTTAAAATCTTTATAATCATTTTTCATTATTTTTTGAAGATAGTAACGTAAACCCTCTTTAACCTGCATAGCAAATCTTCTAGCTTGGAATGGAGTATATCTTTTTTTAGTAATTTCACGTTTACTTCTACTTGGAGTAATGTATTTTGACGGATCATAAGGATGTAATAAATGTCTTCCAAGGGGTTCATCAGGAGGTTCATAAATTTCAGGTTCCGGTGGTATTTCATTTAATGGATGGTAAGGTACCATAGAATTTTCTCTCCAATCATAAGTGAATTCAGGATTAACTTTATGTTTCCATGTTATCATTTTAGTAAAAACATGTGAATCATCATATATTGTTTCACTAACTTTAGTTCTTCTGGTGTTAATTTATCATAATTCCATAAATCATCTATTAATTTCTCATATATAGCAGCTTGTTTATTCCTCTCTGCATAATAAAGGTCATGTCGTTTCATATCATCTCTTCTATTACCAAAAATGGCGTCTGCAATAGCTTTTCCGACATAAGCTCCTGCTTCAGACATTAAACCCTCATAACGACCAATTGAAATTTGTTTATTAAGTTTTTTACCTACATGACGAGGTAATGTTCTAATAATTCTTTTTAAGATAGTAATATTGTATTTTTTTAATTGACTTTTATATGTTGCATGATAATTTTCCAGATGATAAGCATTGTATTTATTACCGATACCCTTCATATAAATATGACTGAGGTTTACCAATTATCATCATATTCCGTCTTTGATTATAATTAAAAGGATGTACTTTATTAAAAGCACTATAATTATTTTTTCGACTTAATAGGGCCGATTTCATAAATAATTTTTGGGCATTTTTAACTTTAATTGTTTGACTTTCAGCTTTACCGTTTAACGAAAAAGTTGATTTAGAATTTGTTAAATTTTTATATAAATGGTTTTGGTAAAATTTTATCAATAGCTTTAGGAAATAATTGATTTGCTAAACGTCCACTAAATGGATGTGTTAGTAAATAATTTTGATACTTTTGTATTTGACTTTGTAATTCCATATAATCTTCCTCAGCACGATTGGATAATTGTTTTGAGTATATAAATTTATCTAAATGAGTTTTTATAACAAATACAGCCTTAATTAATTTCTTTTCAATAACTTCTAATTTGCTTAAACTATTATCAGGAATTTTTTCAATCTCTTCTAGTAATATTAAATCAGCCTCATGTCTTATTTTTTTATTTTTCGACTCATATGCAATGTCATGTTTCATACAAACCTCATCAATGACATTTAAAGGCTCGTATCCAGGGTTTGGTTCCTTAGTAACAGCATTTAATCTTTTTTTTGTACATGTTCCAGGTCCGCAGTAATTATAACCATATAGATGCATTTCACCTATCATTAATTTCGAAAAATTACGCTTACGCTGCGTCATAGAATTTTTTAATTTGAATTGTGATATTTCCATTTCTTAACAATAATTATTTAAATTCCTTCATCGTAATATAAATTATTGATTCAAAATATCGAATTAATAATTTGTATTTTATATTTCATAATTAAATTATAATTTTCAAAATGAATGATATTAAACAAGAAGACATGCCTACGAATTCGGATGCTGTAATTGCAAAATCAAATATGTCTACGACCAATATTTCAAATTATGACGCGAAACGTCTATATGAAAGCAGGAGAAGATATCGGAACTTCCGATTTAGTATACCGTTATCCGATTTTGAAGCCAGAAAAGAAGTATTAATGAGTGCTTCGGAAAAGCACACCTTATTTATGCTCGGACAACAAGAAATGTCGCATAGTGGACATTCGCATCTCGAAATATTTTGCACTATGAACAATTGTAAGATTATTATTTGTAAAAAAGTAATTTTTTAACCGGTTTTATCTTACAGCAATGACGTACGGATCAGCGAGAAAGCAACTTGAAGTTCCCTACGTCACAGGAGTCCCCGAAGATGAAATTAAGGCCGCTATCGACTATGTTAGCAAAGAAGACACCAGGGTTGAGGGGGGATAAAAATTTACTGGGGATAACGTAAGTATGTTTCCTTAGAAAGTGTTTGGCCTTCAGTTTTAAAGGCAGAGACTTCTAAGGAAGCCATGTCCATTACAAAAAATTCAAAGCCAGAATTGTTTTTCTTAAAAAGAAAACAATTGGCTGAAAGCTTTGAAATAGAATTCGGGCACAAAACCGAACCCGTACACAAAGTATTTAAAGAGAGTCCAATAAATGTATGGGACAATAAAACCCATATATTTATTGGACCCACTGGTATTGGCAAAACTAATTTTGCCTTACATCATTTCCAAAAAGCTGTTCATGTTACAAACATGCAGAATTTTGGACGTATAAGTGATGATGCAAATATAACCGATGGCATCGTTATAGATGACATCGAGTTATCCAAATTATCTGCACATAAACTCCTACAACTCGTAAATAAAGAATACGAGCATGGAGTTGATGTAAAATATGGATATGGGTATATCCCAGCCATGTTACCACGTATTATTTTCCTTAATAGCATGGAGTACTTCTGGCCCAAGGAGTGCTCCAATCTATTGCGACAGGCTATAATGCGTAGAATTAAAATTCATTATTTTACCGCTAAATTATTCAATGAAAGTCAATCGATTAGCGTCAATAATGATAATAATAGATTAAAATATCAACCACATCCTAACTTAAAAATATCTTCCGACGCTAAACATTATGTCGACGCAGCCAATTCAGAGAAAACGTAAAACAGAATTATCAGAAAATACCTGGATGTCAAAGAAAAAATTGTTGGAGAAGAAAGATGCTCTGCAATCTGAAAGTAGCTTATCAATTAAAGAACCAGAAATTGCAGATCCAATAATGCAATGACCCAGAAATGCTAACAGATACTCAAATTGATATTTATGAGGAAGCAGATCGTATTGGCATGAAATCACCTTTGCCAGCACAATATGAATCGTTTTGCAGATGGCTTCAAAGGAAGAAAAAGAGAGAACTCATTCAATATATTGATTTGACTAAGTTGAGTGATACTAAACCGGTTGTCGATTTGGACGATAGCGATAATGACGTTTAATTGTTATGTGATATTGTTTTTCGTTATTTATTTTTGATTTTGATTGTTAAAGTTTTATGAGTTAAAAATATATTTTTTATTGCAATTTGTTTTGAAAAAGATTTAAACTAATCAAGTTTTATTTCATTTAAATACCCTATTTAGTATATTTAATTTCATCTTATAAAATAAATGAGCATATTCATAAACGTTAACACCAACATTAAGTTTAACAACGTTTGTGCAATGTATATAGACGGAACGATTGAGTAGGGGTTGTTTAATTTCGGAAGTATACTTCCATATAGGTTGATTATTAGTTAGGAAAATTGGCATTCGGTCCATTTTTACTTTTTGTTTATGTTTTTGAGATATTTTTACACAAGGACTAGATTCACATATTTATTTCATATAGTCAGCATTACGGACGTCAAGAATAATTTCTTCACCAATAGCACAATTTTTTCCAACTAAGTCCTCAAAACAAAATTCAGAGTTTAGGTGCATGGTCGTGAAGAAGCCGTAGTTAAGTCCCGCAGTGAGAATTTGGATAAAAAGAGTTTTTCCTGCATTTGAGACTGTTTAATAACTGTTTTCGTTTTTCCTGCTCGAAGTAATAAAACCGTACCCAACGCAAGAATGCGATAATTGACTCTATCAGTTTCTTCAGTAATCGTAACATTACCACCACTGTGATGTTGCCTAAGTAGTATCCGGTGATCAGGATTGATAGTAAACTCGTTAGAATCCAGAAAATCGATAACAAACTTTTCCAGAACATCGGAAACATATGCTTCTATCATTAATATCAAAAAATAAATAAATCAATATATCGATCGGCCAAGAATATATACTGGGGAGTGGGGAGTGGGGAGTTTACTGGTGAGTTTATATATCCCCTTGTCCTTTCCTATTATATAAAGAGAAATACTCCCCACTCCCCACTCCCCACCTCATAATCTCCATCAATCAATAACACAACACCTGCTTGGCGTTCGATTCAAAATAAAAGTGGGGTGTGTGAGGGGAAATTTTTTTTCATCATCCTACATTAATGGGGAAAATTCCAGAACTTCTTTCTCAAGTGGAGGATGCGATGTGCGGTGCGTACTAAATCGAGAAGGCTTGATCAAATTTTAATCAAAAAAATAAATAATTTATTTATTATAAGTATCGCCTAAACCTAGAAGCCAGACTGCCACTAGCAGTCGCTACTCTTCTTCAATACCAAATCAAATACAGGAATCCATCGAAGTTCCAGAAGATCAGGACAACAGAGTCAATCAAATATCAAATGCAAAACATACAATCGGTGATAAAAGAAATCTAAAACGAGATGGGCAAGGCCTGGATAACTTTGAAAATTATTAATTAAATAAATATTATCAGACCGAGAATTTTATCCAATCATCAAGCGCGGGAGAAATTTTCACATGAATATACATATGGATACCTGGGAGAAATGTAATATATTATGGAAAATTTATCAAACGTTCAAAACACTTTCATGTTTGTTTATACAATAAATAAATGATAATAATCCAAAAAAACATAATATCTTCATTTATTTATTGATAATGCTTTGATATATTATTTTAATATTTATATTAATTTTATATTATTTTTTATACATTATTTTTATTTTTTTATTTATTATTTTATTATTTTAAATTTTATTTATTTTAATTTCATTATATTATTTATACATTTATACAGATATACGAGACAGAATCGGCAATAAACGATCAACGATATTGTCGTTCATAATAGAAAGATTTCAGTTGAAACGATTTAAGATTGAAGATTCCGATAATGATTCAAATGAAACTGTCTTTGAGTAGAAAAGGAGATGTTTGAACATAAAATCAATAACAAAAAATTATTATAAATAAAGATTTTTTATGAAACACTTATTAATTACTACTCTCATTGACAATTTATTGACCGCTATCAACTGAAATCGGTATTTTTGCATTACATATATCCTTCTTTCCTCTCAACCATGATTTATTTATGAGATTTATTTAACTAATTATGAGAATGCTAAATTCTCAAAATGTGTGGTCGAATTTAAAATTCATATAAAAATAATATTTTTTGGGCATGAGTATATACATCGATTTACTTTAGTCTATTATAAATTATAACAACATGAATAAAATCTAATAAACTGTTAAACAAATAAATTAAAGAGAATAAATGTAGTTTTTCTTGAAAAATATTTTTATTTTTATGGAAATATAAAATCCTAATTTTAATAAAGTGATCCTCGTGCAGAAACAAATTTCATCAAATTAATGCCAAAAATTAATTAACCACGGTTTATCCCAAGTGTCATCGGGATGACTAAGATGTTTATGTGAAATAAAATTTTAAAATTATTATTATTTTAATTTTTATAAATAAATAAATACATAATGTTTGTAATTATCATACAAGGTGTGACAAAAGTAACGCAAAATCTTGGAACGACTTAATTTTAAATCATACTTTTAAGAACAACAAATTGATATAGCGACGGACTCTGAATTGAAAGTAAAGTTTAATCAAGTTGATATCATGCACTTTTGGATTGACATTAAAAATGAATATCCAGAAATTGCTAAAAGAGCTGTGAAACATCTAATGTCCTTTGTATCTACATATATACAGGGTGTGACAAAAGTAACGTAAAATCTTGGAACGACTTAATTTTAAATCATACTTTTAAGGTCGTTCAGAATCTATGATTAGTTTGACTCATTTCTCAGCCGATTTCTATGTTTCAAATTTTCTTTCTTATAAATAAAAAATTTGAATTTCAAATTTGCTTTATCGATTCATCGCTTGTGTTAAGCATAAATTGGATTTAAAAGTGAACGTTTGGAGTTTATTTAATCGATAATGGAGAACACTTTGCAGAAGAATTTTTGGCTTATGCTGAAGAAAATGTTTCCTTTGTTAATTCCATCTTATGGTCTGATGAGGCAGTATTTAAGCTGAACGGTCACATTAACAGGCACAACTGTA
>MQRK01243125.1:136233-150919 GCA_001938485.1 Girardia tigrina | reverse complement strand
CCGAATGCCCATTTTCCCCCTACTTGTATAAGAATTTTTTAGTGTTAATATTTTGTCATCAAAAAAAAGAATAAAAAAATCATGGATTTTTGTTGAAATAATTGTAAAAAAAAAGAATTTTGTTGTAAATTGTAATTATTGTAAAAATTTAATTTGATTTTGATTCGATATGTTTTATCGAATCACTTAAAGCAATTGTAAAGGAAAAAGGTTGTACAAATTTAAATAACAATAAAAATATTAACATTTGATTGAACATCATTCTGTTTGATTACTTCATTGCGTGATAATATTCTGTTGAAAAAAAGGAAAATTTCAATTCGTTAATGGAAGATTCGATCGATAAAATTTCGTTCGCCATCAATAACAAGGATTTTTTAAAAAAATAATAATTATCGTGACCAAAATAATTCAGTAAATCCATTCAATGATATGATTGCATGTTCTGAAGATTCTAAGAACATTATTGATTCTGGTAACCAAATTAATTCAGTGAAATTCGATTTGGTAAGTGATACTGGGGCTCTCTGTGGGAGATAAAATTGGGAAAAGTCTGAAAATGAAATAAATAAAACTATCAATTCCATATATGCTTATTCGGGATTGTTCTGTGTGGTCCTGAATTGCTACATGAGATTGACGATTTGCAGTTATAAAATTATCAAATGGTGTAATGGTAAAAGGCAGTGAGAACGGCGGCCGCGTGTTTGCCCAATAACAAACACGGCGCTGGACTGGCTTAAACAATCTAGGGACCGGGTGCACGACCGAGTCAGTTTGAATAGTTCTTGGCTTGAACCGCCGACGTTTTTCACATTCAAAGATGAGAAAAAGATGGTCTTAGGAGCGGCGAGCAAAATGACGCCGACTGTTAGTCAGATTCTTTTTCATTCTCTTTTCCCTCGTCCCAGAGTCTCCACATCCCCATCAATAGAGGATGATGGCCGTGACCGCGCTGCGGATACTCTCGCACCAACAGTACATCATACCTTTATTTTAGGACCAAAATCTTATAATTAACACCACATGAAACTCTCTCAAGTTGGGCAATAGTGTTCAAAGCAAAACACAATTTGAAACGTTAATGGGTTAAACTGCATCGTTAAAACTATCCTGTACAATTACTCCCGTAGTCTAATCTGGCTTTGCAAAAACTGCGCAGTCTATTCATAAAGAGCCGGCATGAATGCAGGTGTATAAGCATTTGTTTACCTTTCTTTCTGAAGACAAAAAGGAGGAAGTTGAAGAAAATCTTGATCTACTTTAATTTAAATCAAGTAGTAGTATATTTGAGAAATCGAAAGATTGTTTTATCAAAACGTGGATTTTATTTCTTATATGAATGATATGTGGTTATCAGTATATCAAAATTCGTATAAAGAAGAAAGACGAATTACACCATCTAATAACAAGACTTTAGCGTAGTTTAACTTAGTATTAGTAAAGAAAGAGCAAAATCTAAGAAAGACATTGCAGCTAGGGAAATTCTTTCAAGTGTGTCTTGATTCTACAAGTAAATGGTCTCCCAAATATTTACATGGTTGTAAATTTGTGTTGTTGTCATCACCAAAAATTTCACTTCAAGATTGAACGACTGTATACCAGTGGAGGAAGCTTAATAAAAAACTTGAATCATGTACGTTCGAAAGTAGCGATTCGAGAGGTGAAACAGACAAGGTCACGCAAGAAGAGATGACATTCATCAAAGAGCAGAAGGGGAAAATTCACATGATTTACGACTGCAATGATTGCGAAATGGCAAATGATTTTACCATATCTATTTAAAATAATACAACTACAAGATTTTAATTTGCTTGGCAATGTGACTCGTGTACTTTAAAAAATAAATAAAGTATTAAAACTTTGGTGTTTTTATTTTACTTAACATTATTCCTTTAAATAATGAGTATTTTTAAATTTTTTGTAAAATAAAACTTATTATACCGAGCAAAAACTATTTTTACAACCATTTATTTTACTTAGCAAATATTATTTTTTTACTGAAAAAATACTATTTATTTTACTGAGAATGTATTAAAAAATACCTTTCAAAAATTTTGCTGTCTTTCTTTCTTAGCTGATTTTGATTTGAATATTTTTTTGAAAATTGACAAAGTTCTAATTTTTATTTTCATTATCTTAAGGTATTGAGAGAACATCAACAACTTTACAAAATGACTCGAAACTTATATAAAACCGAAGCATATGCAAAAACTATCCTTTGTCGATTTTTAATTCCATTTTAGATAAAAGATATTTTAAATCAGAAACTACATTTACCTGTTCTTCGGAGCAATGTTAATAATTGTTTTTTTCCTTTTATACAATTTAAATAATCAAAAAATGGAAGATATTTCATTATTTTAGATGTAAAATTAAATTTTCATGATTGAAAACATCAAAAAATCAGAAATTAATAAATACATTTTAATTTTAAATGATTTCTTTAAAATGAATCGATTTTCGTTTTTTCTTAAATAATCATATTGTTTCCTTTTACATCAGAGGTGTCAAAGTGGCGACCCGCGAGCCACTTGCGGCCATCAGAGGCAATCGTGCGGCCCGCGTCAGAAGTCTCACAAATATAAACAGAACCACAAACAGTGTAATTTTACATAACAGTGACTAAATTTTCACTAAAGGCATAAACAGCTAGTGTTATTATAGTACTGTAGAATGGTTTCTTTTAGAATAAATGTTTTCTTTTATACTTAGTTAAGCAGTTTTTTCTGTGTTTGATAATGTACTTGACTTTTCCATTGTGGCCCGTCGTTGCATTTCTGTTGTATCAAGTGGCCCGCGTAGCAAAAAGGTTTGACACCACTGTTTTACATGAACTGTCGCTGTCTATTAGAAATTAGCATCTTAAAGACATTTTTTATATTTTACATGTAATAATATTAATAATAATAAAAAATTTAATAAAAATAATAATAGTACCATCAGGTAGGACAATTCGGGTCACGACAAAACTGTGGCAAATCGGATCAGCTCCATTTTTCTGCTAAAATATGAGTCTAATCTAGCGAAACTGAGATTACTTTCAACTATTATTGAGGCCAAGATATATATATATACGATGTTAGTGGGGAACTTTGCATTAACATAGAAAAAAATTCATTTAAATTTGTATCTTTTTCGTGTTAAAAAATCTAATGAAAAAAACTTTTTTTTGTGTTTTTGTAACTTTTTAATAACTGCGTTGAGAAAGATTGAAATTTGTTAATACACTTGTACAGTATATTGATGATGAGGAATCTGAATGTGATATTCATTTTTTAGATCTTTCCGTGTGTAGCCCGTAATCATTGTACCCGAATCACCTCATAATGTGGGGGCAAATCAGGTCACCGAATATTTGCTGATTTTATGCCCTTTTATCTTCTTACGTCTGTTTTTTGCCAATATTTTAGAACCACGTTTTACTTTTAAAAATTTTTTGCAATTTTAGAGCCGATGTCCTTCTTTTTAGTTCACACATGGTTCGTAGCACTTTTTTGATTTAAAAAATTTAAATAGCTTTTCAAGACTGAATCAGCAATCAGAGTCCAACAATTCGGTAAACTATTTTTGTGTCGACCAAAATAGTTCAGAATTTCATCGTGATCCAATATTGAACTGCACTGAACTTCATAATAACATGCTCCCCTTGGTTTGCCAGGTCATTTGGCTATCCCATCTTGCTGGTTCCGACAACTTGTTTGAGTTGTAGACCCAAAATGTCGTTTCTGAATTGATCACCTTGTGAAAAATTGGTATTGATAAGGAGTCGAACTACAGAAACTACCGATTATGAATCCTCATTGAAAATGATATTCGAATCTTCAAATAAACACAAAGAATTTTGCCCAGGAACATTTTTCAATCAATCTTAATCGTCTTTAGAATTAATAATAATTTAAAAGTAGTATATAAAAAAGTTTTGTGTTATTTACTTGCTTTTATTTATAATTAAAATATAAATTCATGCAACAATATTCCTTTTCCCAAACCAGACATGTATAGAATTTTGGTATTACCCAACCGGAGATATTATAAAAGTAATAATTTAAAATAAAAACAAAAATTAAATAAAAAAAATTTATAGGAAAACCAGTATCAATAGTTATTTATTTAAAAATTATTTTAGAATATTTATTTTCATGGTAGGAAAGATATTTGTTAAAAATGTCTTAAATCTGTTTTTATTTTGATTAAGGATTAAAAAGCAGGAAGATTCTGAAAATATTTGTCGTAAAATATTTTATTTATTAAGACAATTTGTCTCTATTTTAAGATCTGAATTCACAAAAGTGTTGATTATAGACAATTAATATATACAGAGAACAGAACCTACAAATTCAAATATAAAATTATTTTTTTCAATATATATTTCTTTTTCATCATATGCTTTTCTTATGCTTTTTATTATTATGCTTTTTTTATTAATTTTGATTTGTAATGGGTTTTAAAATACAGTCCCCCTTAAAAATTCCTTTCTTATAGCAGTCAGTAAAACTGTATTCTTTTACAAATGTAGTTATATAAAACTGTGAAATTCTTCGAAATACAATTTATATTTATATTGTTTTTATGAAGAATTAAGGTTTACTTCATTTTAAAACCGGCTAAATTTTTATAATTCTAAATAAATTAATAGAAAATCACTAACAAAAATTATATATTAAAATATCTTTATGGTGTGTATATATTTAAAATATAGGAAAATCAATCAATGTGAAGCTATTATTGATCTTTTAAGTTTTTTATTATATTTATTTCAATTATAATAAAAATAATACCAAAAAAAAGATGATTTATAGAAAATAATCTAAATTGATAAATTATAAAAGATATTAATAATACAAAAGTGATTGGAAATTGCATAATCAATGTTTATTTTTTATGGATTTTATTTTATTGTTTAATTAATTATTAATAATTAACCCTTCGTAACATTGTGTGACACTTCTGTAACAAACCGTTGTAACTCTTACAGGATCTCTAACTATTAACATATCACATTTTAAGTCACTGTTGCATATCTGTTCACACCGATCTATACAACATCGGTGATTTATTAGTACCTACAGGTGGCGTTGGTGGTAGGATGATGAATATATATGTTTTATGTTCACAGAATATTTATGTTTTTTTAAATATTGAGTTACGAAGGGTTAGGTGAAAAACTCATGGGTAATTTTACTTATATTAATGCTTGATAAAACTAATATTGATTATTAAATAAAAAAGTAAAATTCTTAATGTAAATACCGCACATGCTACAAGCACGGACACATAATTTTATATAATAAAATATCATGTTATTTTTTTTATTTTAAACAAATTCTGTCGTTAAATTGTTTCACCGACAAAACAAAGAGCGATTCGTTCATCATCTTAGTCATCTTTCATTCGTTTGAAATCAAATCAATCAAAGTCCGAGAATATAAAGTCAAACTGCCACTATTTCAATTACCCTCTCCTAATCCGGATTATATTATTAACCTATTATTTATAATTATAAGAGTAATACAACATATTAATTGGACAAATAATGATACACAAATTCATAAAGTACCGTCCACCTTGTAACTATAGTTAAATTCAACTATTTGATAGAAACATTACTTTCATTATTAATCGAAATGTATGACATTTATTCCTTAGGAAAAGTTATTTAGATAAATAAATTTTAATTGATGGCTTTTAAAAATATACAAAGACTTTAGTAAAACTCAAGAAACGTATTTTGGAATGGGTTTGAATACTGTATTATTTAGCTTTGGAGTATGTCAATAAACTTCTGTATCCGTTAATTATATGGTAAATTATGTTGAGTTTGGACTATTCATGATTATTGATTCACATATTCATCACATTATACTTTAAAACCAAATGTTATTTATTTGTATTTATATATTAAGGTACTTATATATTTATGTTTATAAATGTTCTTGTATATTATTTTATCCTTCTGTTTATCAGTGATAATTATTAACTTCAAAGCGCCATATAACAGAAGAGGACCTTTCATTAAGTTATCATTCTGGTGGTAGAGTATCTGTAATATTAAATTGAGACTTTCGAATAATTATAATAAGAATGATCAGAATAATGCTAAGAGCGACATAATTTATTTGGAACCCATTTGATTTGTTGTTTCAATCATCGATACTCTCAAGGGATCAATAGGTCCAACAGGTATTTTATTTCCAGTTGAGACCAGATATATTCGACATTACAATTGAACTAAAGAGGCGGTTTTGGTTGTTAGAATCTTTGTATATTTCATGAGAGAAATTGGAATTCCAGTCAATCGAGTCGTTTCATATCCGTTTGAATTCGTTTAGCATTTCTGACAAGATATGGCCTTAAGTTAAACTGTTTTTCGGAATTTTTGGAATGTTTATTGCGTTTCAGTATTGGTAAGTTTCAGATGAATTCGTATCATTAACGAATATGATTGATTAAAAAGGTTTTCAACAATAATAAAGTGCCTAAAGAAAATATTGAAAATAATCGGATATTTTAAAAATCAAATTATATTAAAGTAGCCTTATGATTTCCTGTTAAACTTGAATAAGAAGTCAAAGTCCAAACATGGGAGACTTACCTAAATTTGCTGGAAAATCAATGTGAGGAGTGTTTAATCCGCAAATGTGTTACTTAGGTCGAAAATTAGATATGGTAAGAATCGGTAAATATACTTGATTAATTCTCAAGGACACTTTTGTATATTTTGATGAATTTTGATTTCGTTATTCCCTTTAAACTATTTCTAAATTGTCAGATTGGCATTTGGTAGATATATTATATTTTAATTAATCAAAGGCATGCTCCTCTTCAGCAAGACTATGTGAAAACAGACCTCTAGGCCAATTCAAGAAAAGATAACAACTATTAAAGCTATTGAACTTCGTTTACATTCACCTTATACTTCGGACCTTGATTCACCGACTATATATTTTCTGTTTCTAAAAGCACTTTCTTCATGACTACAATTTCAACAATCGGAGCGAGGTCAAAAACAGACGTCGGGAGGTCTTCACCCCAAAGACACTGAATGGCACATTAGCAAGATTGACAAAATTGCTGATAAATGGAATCAAAACATTGATTTAAATGGTCTTTGCTTTATACTTTTTTAGTTGTTCTGAAATTATGTTTAAATTTGTTTTTAAAATATCGAAAAGAATTTTCGATTCACCAATATTTTTGCTTCCATACACATCCATGTTTACAATATCTAAACATAATGAAAATAATATTTTATCTAAGAATGTTTAATTTAATTAAACAATACAAGTTTTTAATTATTTTTTAATTTTTTGAGAGAATTCTTACGATTTTATTATTTTCATATCAATAATTTCAATTAAATTTTTATAAGTATTTTTTATAAATGACGAGTTACTTAAATTTCTTTTCGATGACAAATTTTAATAATTTACAAAAGATTAAAATTTTTAAACATAATTTAAAAACTAACTCCTCATACTTATGAAAATATTTTAGTCCTGCGAAATTTAATTTAATGATTTCAACGCAATTAATATAAAAAATTATCAATTTTAAAAAATCAAATTATAATTATTCTAAATAATAAAAAATATCCTACATTCTGAGTATATTCGTTACCCATATGAGAACTATAAATGAGAAATTATGGGAAATTTTTAATATTTTTTAATTTAAAATTTGTTTTTTTACAAACTCATCAAAATGTTAATTATCATTAAATTTGTGATTTTAGAGATTTAAAAAAAAACATTAATATGATAAATTTGTTTTTAATAAAATTGCATTTTATCTCATTAAATTGTTTTAAAAATGTATCTGTCAAATAAATTAAAGTTTAAATAAAACTGTTTAAAATTCAATAAAATTATATTTTTTGTATTATGATAATTCTAATTTTAATAGGAAAAAGACTTTGTAAAATTCTTTCATAAATGTTTATTACATTGAAAAGAAAATACTTTTTAAAAACCCTTCAAATAGGAATATTTCTTCAAAAATTATTTCAAATGAATTAAAATAAAAAATTATGAAAATAAATTTTTTTATAATTTTTTATTGAACAGTATAACGATTTTGAAAATATAATGTATATATTGTTAATTGATTATTAAATTATTAAAATTATCCTTTCAACAAATTAAAACATGCAAAATGTTTTATAAATTCTTTAATTTGTTTTTAAAAATTGAAAACATATTTCATGAAAAGAAGACAACAGTTTAATGATTTTGGAGTAATAAGGTATTTCTACCAGTTTTATCACTCTTAGAGACGTTTCTGTCGTTGTTTAATATCAAAACCATTCAATATGTTTATGGGAATCATCATATGGAAAGTTTTTAGCATTAACAACAATCTAGCTGTAAGAAAACAGTTCGAAGATCAGACATAGTTTTATTGAGACGTGTTCTAATATTCAGAAAACCTGCGGGCACTCATTAAAACGTTACGTACAATTTTATGGTTACATCTACCCTTAAAGGAAAACTTCAAAGAAGCTAAATAATTTTCAAGGTTCTTTATTAGCGCAACTTATTTCAGCCAGAAACCATGAAGTCCGTGCACTATTGTACCGACAAGGAATGAATGTAAAGGATGAATATTTGTAAAATATCTTGTAGTATAACGAAAGCCGTTTATCGTCACTGGGTTCAGATAAGCAGACTCAAGTGTTGCTTTTCTGTAACGGACGTTTTAATATTAAATATTCTTTGACTAAATCACAAGGAAATGGTGGAAAAGCAAATGCATGGGATTCTTTGGTCTTTAGTAAATATCGTTTTCTTCACTGATATTCTGTTAACCGACATGTATTTATGTGGTTGGCTATGTTTTCCTTGAAAAATTAATCCCGGTTTGGTACGACTGTTATACTGTCCCCCACATGTTATGTAATCTGTGAAGATTTATATATTCTTTAAGATTAATTATTTATTTAATTACTTTATTTAATAAATTAATAATAATTAATTTAATTTATTTTAATTAATTAAATTCATTTAATAAATAAATTTTAATTAATTATTTATTTTTTTATTAATTTAATTTAATAATTAATTTAATTCATTGAATAAATAAATTAAATAAGCTATTTAATTTATTATTTATTTTATTAAATAAATTATTAAATTTCATTTCATTGATTTAATTAAATGTGATTTGATTGAATTTCAATCAATTAATAATTAATTATTTCATTTTTTATTAATTAATTAACAATTTTATTCATCCATTCCACCAGTTATTCCTTTAATTCGAAACGAAATTATATAATCTATACAGATTATATAATATATGGGGGGGCAGTATAACATTCGTTCCCCCGGTTTTTGGACAATAATGCCTCTAATAATCTAATTTCAATCAACATTAGTGCAGTTTTAGATGTTTGATATTTACTATTGCCTTTTATAAAAGCATGGCCATAAATCTATAAAATAGCATTATGACATCTATAAAGCGGTGCCCTTATCATAAATTACCATCTGAAAACTATAATGTTTCAACTGTCCGGTATCATTCCGGAAAGGTAAAATAATTGAGACCGCAGTATTTCGTAGACTTAGAGTTTAATCTTAAACTTACTTCAATGATTCGTGTGAACAAAGGGATTTTCAACAACACGTTATTAATAGTACAAGTAACGTAACACTAACTGTTTTATTTTTGAAGGAATTTTGTTTTAAAAATATTATATCTGAATAAATAATAATCATATGTATAATACTAGATACAAATATAGCATAATTGTTCCGCTTCTCCAAGTTTGTTAACTGTGCATATGATAATTCAGTGTATATATAGAACTATTGGGTTGAGGAATAAGTTCCCGCCGTTTTTTGAAAAATTAAAATTTTATTTTTTTAACAAAAATGTTACTACAAATTAATCACAAATATAATCTCCGCCATTGTTCACGACCTCTTCCCAACGTTCAACGAATTTTTCAATGCCTCTTTGGTAGAAATCGCCCGGTCTTGACTCGAAGAATTCAGCCAACCAAACTTGCAGTTCTCCATCATTGTTGAACGAAACACCACGCAAAGCGTTAGAAAGCGAACGGAAAAGATAAAAATCAGATGGTGAATACAGAGGGTGAGGTAACACTTCCCAACCAAGCGTTTGAATGGCTTCTTTTGTCATTCTGGCAATATGAGGACGTACATTGTCGTGTTGCAAAATAACACCATGTTGTCGATCCGGATGTTTTTGTTTTATAGCGGCGTTGAGTCTATGTAGCTGTTGAACATAAAGTTCTGCGTTCACTGTTTGGTTTCGAGGAAGCAATTCATAATGAATAATCCCTTCCAAACCCCACTAAACGCATAGCATTGTCTTTCGTGGATGAAGATCCTGTTTTGCTCGCTGTGTCGATTGTTCTTCTCGGCTACACCATTCTTTGCGCTGTTTCATGTTGACGTAAAGGCACCAATTTTCATCACCCGTTACAATTCGATAAAGAAATTGTTGCTTATGACTGTGAGTGGAGCGATGACGGGCAAGCAAACTCGCCGAAATTGTGGATCGCTGGTTTTTGTTGTTTTCGGTCAAAAGATGTGGGACCCAAGCTCCCATTTTTTGAACTTTTCCCATTGATTTCAGGTGGTTCACGACAGGTTTTTGATCACAATCCATTTGTTCCGCAAATTCTCGAGTGGTTTGACGCGCGTCTTCATGCAAAAGTATGTTCAAACGCTCTTCGTCGAATTCATTTGGTCGTCTTGAGGTCAAAATTGCCAATTTTATATTTTGCGAACCAATCACGAGCGGTTCTATCAGCTATAGCACCTTCTCCGTATACAGCACAAAGCTCTCGGGCAGTGTCTGCGGCTTTGGCGCCTCGATTATACGCAAACAATAGATGGTGTCGGAAATGCTCATTTTTGTCGACTTGACACTCCATTTCAATGGTCTAAAAATCGACAAAAATTAATCTGAATAAAAAAATCAAATACACCATTTTTTTAGAGCAAAACAATTGCTTTCAAATAACATATAACATTACATTAAAAAATTTGATTTAAATATTAAATTGATTAAAAATTGATTAAAAATTCAAAAAACGGCGGGAACTTATTCCTCAACCTAATACATACCTAAAGCGCTTACTTAACACTTGAGTACACTTGTGTATAATAATGTATGATTAGATAATATATGTATATATTGTGCAAAACGTTTACTAATAAATCATTTAAATGTTTTTATTATCTAAATTTACTATTTATAATGCGTATTTGATTTATTTCCCATCATAATTTCTGAAAAATAAAAAAAATGTTTTCGATTAATTGCTTTCAAATGAGCCTAAATAATGAAGAGTTAGGCAAACTTGTTTTTAATACAATGTATTTTTATTAAGTAACACAAATCTTTTTTCAGTAATATTTTAGTGGAAATTTCCTGTCATACAAATGTACACTTAGAACTAGAATAATTAGGGCGTTTAGAAATATTCTAAAAGCCTCAAATTAATTATGAATTATTGAAGAAATAAAAACATTGTTTTTTTCGTATTTTGTTCTCTTAGTAAAAAATGTTTCAGAAGAAAATATTGAACAAAATGTACTGCATATTGCAGAATCTTTGATGTCCTGGTTATATTTATACATGGTCATAAATTTATACAATTGCTTTTACTTAGAAATTACTTCCACCATGTTTTAAAAACAAAATAATAAATACGAAAGAACCATGTCTGTACTAGTTCATCTGCTAATAGTTTCTCATTTTAAAAACCTTAATGACCTTCATATGATAATTATTCATATTAGTAAAATTGCTATTAATAATAAAATAGATATGTATTTTTATATACATTTATATGTTAGCCTTGGGTGATGTACTTCAATAACACAAAACTGTTGAAAACTGTTGTACCATTCAATGTTTGAAAGTATCAATAATAATATTTCAGTAAGGATTCACGAATTCAAATTACAAATCCGACATTAACAGGAAAACTGTTAGAAATGGAAAACAGGAGAAACGTCTTCATAGACAATGGCGTCCTTATTAAAACGTGAAGTGCCTTTCCCAATTTCATTTATAACGTCAATTATTTAATCTATTATAAGACAATAAAATAACAATTTGTCTTCTGCATTCCAAAAATACAATATTTTCATGAAATGAAAATTTTTTTCTCGTTTTTTTTGAAATTTTAGTCTTGTGAAATCTTTAGTTAAATACGTTTTTGAACATTTATTATAGTTTTGTATAATTTAATCTGAAATATAAATTCGACACATTTGATTTTCTTTCTTAAGGAATTATTGCATTTCTCTAGATCTCACAAGTAGGGGAAAAATGTATGCTCTCCCCACATGACCCCGGGGTTGGGTAGCCCGTTGTCATGGCAACGGTTCCGGTTACCATGACAACGGTCATGGTTACCATAGCAACGGTTCCGGTTCACTTGGTAACGATAACCAAGGTCTCAGTTACGGTAACCAAGGGACGTTTTTCATTAGTGTAGTGACCTACTTTTGGATATAGGATTTAATTCCTATAATAAAATTAAATTGATTTATAAATTGATGAAATAAAAAATTAAATTGTTAGTCGTTCGAAATATATTTTTAGTATTATTCTTGGATTTTTATTTTAAAAAGTGAAAATACTTTCGGTTTTTCACATTCAGATTCATTCTTGGTGAGATTTTCAGCAATTTCTTCATTTTCAAAAGTCACAAATCCATAGCTTCTTTTCGATAATCCCGTACGATCATTTATTATATTTGCGTATTTTATTGGACCATAACTCGAAAAGAAAATTTTTTAATTCGTCCTCAGTTGTATTTGATGTGAGTCCACCCACAAAAATTCTGTTTGGTATAAGTGTACCAATTTTCGGTATTGATACGTGAGAAAAAGAATTGAGCTGATTTATTTGATTGATCTTGTTATGCTTCACTTTATTTATAGTTTTAGAAATTCCCAATGCCAATAAAGAGTATTCAACATTTTTTGTACATCGAAAAGCAGTCTTTCCATAGCGTTTAATAGAAAATTGTATTTTACGTTTAACTGCAATAAATTATCTTGTTGATCTTGATATGTGGATAATAATTTCTGGATTAACTGATTGAAATTTCTTTTTGAAGAACTTTTCTTTCTTAATGGAGGCATGATCTTCTTCTTTCTTTTTTTTCTTCTGATACCAATTGTGAAAAACCGAAAGTGTCTTCACTTTTTAAAATAAAAATCCAAGAATAATACTAAAAATATATTTCGAACGACTAACAATTTAACTTTTTATTTAATCAATTTATAAATCAATTTAATTTTATTATAGGAATTAAATCTTATATCCAAGAGTAGGTCACTACAATTAGCAACGGATACAGTTGTTCAAGGTGGTTGTAACCATGGTAACGGTTACCGTATCCATAGCAACCGTGACCCTATCACTAAGGACCGTAGAAAATAGGGCTAATCGATCACTGTACAGTGCCCAGATGTGCTAATCGGTATTTTCTAAGTGCTAATCGATAGTGCACATTGTGCCGCACATTTTTTATGTGCTAGCACAGTGCTTTCCAAGTTTCACATGTGCAAAAGTGTAAAAATCAATACATAAAATTTGTTAAAAGTACTAGTATCAAAAATCGATATCATGTGTTTGATGCACTTTTTGATTCTCTATCTGAATATGTAAGTAGAATTTTCATATATTGATTATTTTTCCCTATAATTGGCATAATGTACAAATTAACACAAATTTACAAAACCGCGACCGTTGCCATGGTAACCGTTGTCATGGCAACGGGCTACCCCGGGGGGTCATGTGGGGAGAGCATACATTTTCCCCCTACTCTCACATCTACACACGTGCTATATTATTTATTTATTAATTATATATGGTGTTTTATTTTTTATAAAATTAAATTTTATAATCGTCTATAGCAATATCTATTTGTCGAAATTGGTGTAAACAATCGTAATTAAATTAAAATATTAATTTTTGAAATTGTATATGTTTCTCTGTGTGTTTTTATATACTAGAGAACTTACCTAAACAGTCGTTATTTTCTTTTGAACTCTGAAACAAATTTATGCTCTTCATTCTCCTGCGGTACATTTGTTTATTTTTAGCTCTCAGTTCAAAAATTAATCTCAAGCAATTTTATACGAATATCATTTTCGCATTATATAATTATTTTCCAAGCTTTCATTTCGACCATTGATTTCATAAAATGTTTGCGCTGAATCTAGATCACAATTGTTTTGACAAGAACACAATCCATACTTCGCATGTACTGCAGAAATGCCAAATCTAGAAGTCATAAACTATATACACTTAGTGATAATATTCATTCTTTATTTTTGTGATTCGATCTTGATCCTCGTCTATTATTGTTAATTATCATTATTAAGTGAGTTTAAATTATTATTTTATTAACCAAATTATATTTTATTATCAAACTATTTATTGATAATTATTCTTTCCAGTATATTGTAAAGCAAGTTCATAGATTCTGTATTTGGCCTTCCAGTCTTCTTTACACATTCTTCTTGTCATGTTAAAGTTCCATAACGTTCAATACTAGGGTCATTTTAATTTAACAGTAGTGTAGTTACCAATTCAGTAATATATATATATATATATATATATTACTTATATTATATATATTATATTATATATTATCATATATATTATCATATATATTAATAATATATAT
>MQRK01243125.1:125106-135106 GCA_001938485.1 Girardia tigrina | reverse complement strand
ATTCATTTTGTTGAGTATTTTGTCCGCTCTTTTGTCTTTTTAACTAAACAAATGAACATACATCTAATTTGTAAGACTCAAGAAAAAGTGTTTGTTGAGGTCTAGTTTCTAACAAAATTTTCATAAAATTATATGATTCAAAGAAAAATATAAAATTTATAATTACATTTTATTCACCAACAGAACATTTACAGATCCTTTATGGTTTCAATTTAGATAATGAATTTTAGTTTTGTCATTTGTAAGTTTCAATATGTATATATTATAAATGATTAAATATAACCATGTAAACATAACTATACTCATAGCCTAAACTGTTATTATATGTAATGGAAGAGAAATTTGTAGTGTAATTTCCTCTTTCATTAACGTTAAAGAACAATTAGATAGACAGATGCATAATATTTATTAGGAATACAATAGACACCAGATTTTTATGAAAACAAATAATTGTCAAATTAGTCGGTGACAATCGTATTTTTTTGGCCATGCCTAATTGAGTGTTACCGAAATCGTCACATTGAAATTGTTGTACAGAAAGCTGATTTTCCCCGTTTAGTCTGTTACTAAACATCAGTCGGGTGAACTCGTATTGTACGTGGTTTATGTGACTCCTAGTTTGGTGGAAATTCGTTGGCGAGAGTGCAATGTGAGACAAATTTCCAGTCCCGGCTAAACCAGAAAACCCAACAAATGAATAGGGATCCGGTTGGATGCATCCCAGAAAAACGATGGGGAAATCAGCTTGTAAATTTTTCCAATGTAACAAAAATCAGCGGACTTCGACTGAACCAGAATACTTAGTCATTGAATAGGAACAATTGAATTATATTATTTTGTGTATGATGTCATCTCATGCTCTGTTGTTGTAAATTTTTCATTAATTCTATGAAATCTGTTTCAAAGTGGTACAATGAAGAACTATAGTTGAAGTTGTCTTTCATTTAATCATACTTTCGAAATCTCTGTAGTTAAAAAGGTTAATAGAAATATTACTTAGATTGTTGCGATAGCGTGCCTCATAAATCAAATCCAAGCTTGAAATCACTGCACCTTAATCAGTATTAATAAAACTGCCAATATCGAAATAGCAAGTACCGCGACACTGTTCTAGAATATGGATAATTGTAATTTGAATGGCTGTTGTCCGAACAGATGACGGTATATGACTGTAAATGTTATTTCCATTGTCACGCGGATCACGAAGAATGTCTTGAAACATAATCCGAAATAAACCTAGTCATCTCAATATTTCATTTTAAATTATTGATTGAATCGATAATCATAATAATTATTTATTATATAGATGTAGCGAAACTACTACATTATATATCCTTGAAAAAACAGATTTTAGGAATAAAAAAATTATAATAAAAGTAAAAGGTCAACACTGAAACGTTAATATGCGAGAGATAAAGACCTAAAATTAAAATATACAAAAAGAGAGTATTCTTACAATATTTCTTGTTTGGTATGAATCAAAATTTAATAAAATTTCATTTTGTCTTAAAATAAAGTTAGAACAAGGTATCTTTTTTTGTAGCGAATTGCTTGGAAATTTTAAAAATTGAAAAAAGAATTTATTTTTTAAGAAAAACTTGTTAATTTTAAAATAAAATTTTTAATTTTAATTTTTAAAATTTTTACAATTATTTTTAATATTACTAATTATATGCAAACATTTTGTAACAATATTTAATTATGAAAAAACATTTATAACATTTTTATAATACGTGAATTGAAATAATAAAAGTTTTGAGAGATTTAGGTTTTTCGTACAAAAAAGAAATTTTTTTCAATGAGTAGGACGAGATTAATATTTTTAAAAACAGTTTTTTTAACACAATGTTGAAGTTTAATAAACAAATTTAATTTAACATAATTTTAATTAAATGCTTTAAAAAGTTTTGTCCGCTGTTTATGTTTATCTAAACTTGAAACAGTGTAACTTTTCAGCTTTTCCTCCCATTGTCTATTGAAAATCTCTATCTTTTTAACATTTTTACAAAAACCTTCAGATTTAATAGATTGCGGCAAAATAAATACATGTTTTTGAACCTCAATGTTACTCTTGACCATCAGATTGCCACGAAGACAGGACAGTGGTAGAACAAGTGCATCGTCAAAGGGAGATTTTAAGTTCTGATGCTTCGTGCTTGACCCACATTCGACTCAAAAGCAAAAAACTCTCTAAAATAAATTCGTTTAATTGTCCACTAAAAATTTATTCAAGAAATAATTCGTTTTTGAAATGGGTAACAATAAAGATTGATATATAAATCGGACAAAAATTTATTTAGAAATCGGAGCTGAATTAAATCTTTTAATTAAAATAAAGGTGCTAAATAAAGTTAAATATTCTTAATACCAGCAATCATATAACATAGGAACTTTTTAGCCCGAATAATGCAAACTAATAAAAATTTGACTAGTAAAATACTGTTATTTTTTTAAAATTCTGAAATCGAAAAATCAAAAATTACTTTAAGTAGAAATAAAAATACAATTTTTTAAAAATATTCTAATATAATAATTTATTTTTCTCCCTTTTCTTTCAGTATTGTATTATTACTTCAAGTAATCAAATAATTATTAATTCATGCGGCATTCTACAGACAATTTCATTATAGTTATATATATGAAAAACTTTCATTCTAGTTTTTTCCTCTTTTATTCTTTACTTGATCTTTTAAAAAGCTTTGCGTTGTAAAATATTCAGCTAAAATTGTTTTAGGATTATTATTACAATTTAGATTTCGTTCTGCAATATTACATTATTTTATATTAATTAGTTTAACTTCATATTTTACGGATTAATTTCAAATTATATGTTTAATATTGTTTATGAGGGTTAATTTAAATTTTTATCTCGCCTGAATAATTTATTGTTTTTTAATTTAAAGGGTAAAATATTTTTATGTTAATATGATTATTCAATATTTTAAAATTAAAAACGATATGATAATAAAACAACTATTAAAAAATCAAAAACGTTTTTAAAAATAAAATATTTTTAATGTGTTTTTAAATATTTAACAAAATTAAAAATGATATAATAAAAGAAAATCATAAAAAAATAAAATATCTATTTAAAAATAAAAATAACGGATAGCATCAAATAGTAGGTGGACATGAAATAGTAGGTGTAATGAAGTTTTCAAAAAATTTTCCACCTACTATTAAAATAGTAGGTGGCATCAAATAGTAGGTGTATCGTTTTTAAATGATGTGTATGGTGAACGTTTTGTAAAAAAGTATTTGTCGGAATCCCAAAAAGAAACTGATCACAGTGATAGTGAAGAAATATTAACTGATGATGCTTTTATTATCTATGATGAATAAATTCTTATTTTTCCAGTTTAATTCTTATTTATTTTTCAAGTTTAAAACAAGTTCAAAACAAAAGCACCAAATAGCAGGTGTAAACCAATAATGGGCGGCTTTTCAATTTTTTTTCCACCTACTATTAAAATAGTAGGTGTCCTACTATTTCATGTTATCCGTTATCTTTTAATGTATCTATTAAATATCTTAAAATTAAAAATGTCAAGAAAATTAAAATATTAAATATTTATTTATAAATAAAAATATTTTTAATAAGCAATTTTAAAAAAACTTTGAAATAAATTTTGAAAATAAAGTTTAAATAATTTTTGAAATAAATTTTCAGGATTTGAAAAATTAAATCGAAAAGAATTTAATAGATTAATTTGGGTCGAGATAATTAAATTTACAGAAATTTACATTATCAGAAAATGAATCCTGATATTGAGGTTGCAATCACTTCTTACATTGTTATTGAACGCTCAAAAAATACTTCATAAATACTTCTGACATCATTAAATTTTATTATTTGATTATTTTTGGCAATTTTTGATGTATGTTTGATTATACTTTTGTCTCCGACTGATTTTTCTATGAGTTTTAATCAATCGAATATTCCTTATTAAATTGCAATGGACTATTGCCTACAACAATAATAAGCCATATATATAATTCAAATTATAATTGCAAATTTAACCATAATAACAGTAGTTTAGGCAAAATCAAATCTATACTGCTATGAAGACCAAATAAATGATTGTAATAAAAAAATAATCTTACCAGAATATTAACCATAAATATTGCGCCGTCTACCTTTTACATCCACTTTATCAAGAGTTATAAGAGAATTAAAGAAAATGAAGAGAAGTACTGTGATATGCAATTATAGATAATAAAAGTTAAATTATAGAGTAAGGTTTGTGAAGAATTACAAAGAAAAGGAATGATAATTAAAGATGTAAACCAAAAATAATTATATTTTAATAATTATGATGCAATACATGATTATATATGATTGTATTATAATTTGAATCAGATATCTTATTAGATATCGATTATTTAATCAATGATTAAATATACGAAATCACTTTGTCAGGAGAATAAAACTGCGATTCCTACTTCAAATTTTAAACGCCAGTCACGATTAGACAATTCATCAATGACTATTGTAGAATCTAATTAAATCAATATTAACAATTTGGGGGAACCGTCTGAGTTCACTGATTATTACTAAAATTTATTTACTCTACAATCAAACAGACCTACTTCTTAAGGTATCAGAAATTCAAGAAAAAAGGAAGAATGTATCTACTTCTTTTCTAGTCATTTACAACGATTATCCACATATTTAAACGAATTTTATTACTACTGAAAGACATGTATTCCCCTTTATATTTTAGATCCTTTACTATTTTACTCTCGTTATATTTAAATCATAACAGTATCATTCATATTAACTCTACGTTTATTCGACCATTCTTAACATTTATTCAATAAATTAGCTTGTTGCAGCAGCAGCGCAGTGGAAGCATATTTAATATCTACTGAAAGGGTCATTAAAAGGGAGAGATGAAATTCACTGAAAATATTATCAAATTTATTGTTATTGTTATTTTTGTTATTATTATGATTATTATTATTATGTTTAATATTTAAATATAAATAAATATATGATCTACGTTTAACACACTCCAACAATTCATTGGCCATCGCCGGACAAGTCTATTGGTTCGACAGAGGAGTGGCGGGATTTAATCGTCGATCGATGATCAAAAATAACGCCAGCAACAACAAGGTGACGCCGTCGGTAGTTCGTCTCAGATTTTACTTTCCCCATTCGCGAATCGTTATGATTTTCTGCAGATTAGAATAAAGCAGAAACGCATCTGTCGGTTTCCAACCGGCTCATGATTTTTGCTCGCTTTTTATCAATTCGAATTGATCGGCATCGGCCGGAATTTTCAACTCTTGTTCCGCGATATCGAGTAAGCTAATTCTCTGAGCTTTTGATCTTAAGAAGCAAAAACTTTTTCAATTCATTTTTATCACATTTTATGTATCCATGAAATTTAGAAACCTGTTTTTTGACGGCTTTTTACTCAATTGATTTTCTTCAAACTTTGCACACTTACTCATTCTTGATATATGTATTCTCGATATTCCCGAACAATATTAATTGCAAGATATTTACTTATAAATTATAAGTAGTTTATATTATTTTTTTTGTTTTTTTAATTAAAATTTTTTAAATATTATTTTTTTTTAAATTTTAAAAACTTTGTTAGTAAAGTAGAGTTCTGTCTGTCTAAAGAATGGATATAAAAAATTTAATTTTTTGATTTACTAGTTTTTATTCTTAATTCAGTTATCAACTGATAAATGTCATTCGAAAACATCTGCAGATTTACTACTAATTATTTTCTCATATTATTTAAACAAATGTAGTATTAAAAAATACAACATCAACCCTGTATATATATAATATATAAATATTTATATCTATTTTAATTTTTAAGATTTCACATTTTTTTTCTTTACTTTTATAAAAAATATTTAAATAAATTTATTTTAACCAAAATTTATTTAAAAACGAAACCGAACAGAGCTTTATTTTATTTAACAGCTATTTATTTGTCTGTGAAAATGAATTTTTGTTCATTCCAAGTACATATTTTATATTTTTCTCAATTTGTATTTTTGATATTTATTTTATATCATATAACGATTTTCTTTCATATTTGTCATTAAAAATATTATTTTTGAAAAGTCAACAAAAACATTTAGACCTTTTTTTATTTGTATTAATAATTTAATTTAAATGATATATTCTTTAAAATATTACTATTGTAAGTTTTTCATAATAATAATAATTTTATAATATTTTATTATACTAAATTAAAAAATAGGAAAGAAATAATCAAGTTGATTTCTTTTAAGTAAACAAAGAAAGTTAAGTCGTATAATTTCAAAAGAATTAAAATTTTAGAACAAAAAGTTAAGTGAAAGTCAAATTAATCGATAAAAAGAGAGTAACACAAAAGAACAAGAAATTAATTATTTAAATTGATAAAATTAAAACAATAAACATCTAATTAAATAACTTATTTTCTTTTGCAGTGTACAAATATTATACAAATTATTAGGCCACTTCCTCAATAGATGACTTTATAATAAAATATATTATTTAATTTAATATAATAGAATAATATATTACATTTTATTTTACGAAGTCCAGAAATAATGACTTGTCCTTCAATCTCTAGCATTCCCGTTTCTTTAAAGTTTAGTGGATGAAGAAGAAAATACAAATAATATTTTTATACATTATTTATAGACTTCATTTTAATTTGTTATATTTAGTTATTTTTAAATTTTAACTATTCCATACTTAAAAAAATTGCTTTTTCAACCCACTACAATTAATATGGTCTATATTAATCCTTTTTTAGGATTAATTGTTGCTGGTTATTTTAATTTAAAATGAATGGAACATTAACAATATTCATTATTATTCTTTACAACTTTTACTTCTGACCTATTTTCAAACTCAGTTTTCTTTTTAAACACAAAAAATTTTAATTTTTGCATATTTAACATACAAACAGACACACATAGGAAAAGTCACACACATTCACATTTGTTTTCTATTGGACAGACATACACGCACATACCAATCACTTTCATTAATTATTACACTCACACATACACATACAGAATTAATATAAGGGGTCCATTCAAATACGGTAATTACTATTAACAGATTTACAAATTTGAAATAAATTTAATAAAAATAAATAAAATAACACAATTAAGCGGTGAACAAAGCAAATCTATTTAATCTATTTAATTATATTTTGTTTTGAAAACTTTATTTCATTATTATATTTTATTATTTATTAATATATTTTTTAAATTTACTTCCTTAATTAATTATTTAATTTCATTTCATTTAATTATATATAAATTTCCCAAGTGGTAAAATGTTCGGTCAATCTTAATTTTCCGCACCAGAGAGCTTACACATATATAAATATATTTTACTTAATATTCTGTGAACAATGTGTCATTAGATAAGATGCATTTCCTTTTTAGGGGTGTGAAACATGAGTCTCTATATAAAACGCACGTGAATCAAAAAAGAAATGTAAAATATTCAATACGTGGTGCGCCCAATAATTCGTGAGACTAATAGAGAAATAACAGTAGTAAAAAATATTGATACAGACATATTTAAACTTTAATATATATTAAGAAAATGTTAAGAAAATGTTTTTTTTAATAATCCATTATTGTTTAAGTCAATTTTTGTGAATATTCGAAAAATGCCACTGAAAAGTATTCAATACCGCAGCAATATTTACTTACTCTTTCTGAATGGACAAAAAAAGAAAAGGTTCTTTTTGAACTAAAAGCTTTTTACCAACAAGCGTGCCCATCTACAGCAACAATTTATCGTTGGTCAATTACCTGCAAATTGGTATAACCTCTGTGGTGGACGAAGATAGATCTGAAATAACCTCAAACATAATGCTGATAATCGTTGTAAACAAGAGAATAATAACAGCGAGAGAGCTCTGCACCCGTCTAAATGTGATCAAAAAAACTTTGCATACTTTCGTCACTGAAATGAGTTTTCAAAAACTATGTTTCCAATTTGTGTCACGCTTCTTAACGGTGGAACTGCGACTACGACGTTTGGAATGATGAATCAAGAATCTGCAAATCAGGACCAATGTTGGAGACCGTTTCATTGATACTATCATCACTGTGGATAATTTATGTCCCCAAATCTAAAAGAGAGTTGCAAGAATGTAAACTGCCAGAAGAAAGTATCTCACTTAAAATGCGGTCCTCGATTTGCCACCGAAAGGCTCTCATGCTGATTGTGTTTTGGGACGCCAATAGCATTATTCTGATTGACTTTGCTGAATCCGACGTGAAGATTAATATTTCAGCAAGAAAATAAGGCGCGACACAAGAGCTGAGTGTATGATATCTATTGTTTACACGATAATGCTGCCTTTCGACACCAGCATCTGTGAGGCCTTGTGTTTGTCATCAAACATGGTTTGAGAGCCGCGGAATTCTTCTAAAACGCCTTCAAAAACCTCGTTATTCACTGGGAAAATTTTGTCAGTTCACAAGGCAATTATTATGAGAATGCTTGTCCTAAATGCAATGTATTGCGTTGATATCCTAAATCTTTCTATATTAGTCTCACGGCTTATTAGGCGCACCACGTAAATGGAGCTTTTTAACTAAAATGCCAATGATTTCACTGTTTCGTCGGCTGCTTAATGCATCTTTGAGTTAACCATACAAGTTGAAGTCCAATGGGACAAGGTCGAAGCAAAACGGAGGATTAGATAATACTTCAAACTTGAGTTTGATGACTGTTTCAACATTAAAAAAATAAAATTAGAAGACTTGTCCTTTTATACATTGCACTGTAAAATTTTATATCTTTAGGATCGGTAAAAAAAGTGTATTCTCTAGGGAATAAATGTATATATGCGAAGTGAGTTAATACAAGCATTGTAAAAACTAATTAAAATAAAAATCCTTTGAACTTTAACCGAAAGAGTTATTCTTGTAACATAATAATTTAAAATACAAAACGAGTATAATTAACAAAATTTCAGTTTTTTAATATAATTTCAAATAATTTGAAAATAATTAATTATTCATTATTATTAACGTAAATATTAATTTCGGTTTTTTTTCGTAATTTCGGATTATTTGAATTAGTTTATTAATGTGTAATAGAATTAAAAATTCCTGGGTCTAGACTATCGAAAAAAAATATTTCAATTTTGATATTTTTTAAATTTTAATTTTAATAATTTTTTAATTATACAAACTGATTAAAATTCTAATAATTTTTCGAAAGAAAAAAATCAAAAATCAATATTTAAAAATCTAATTTTCATTTTAATGATAAATTAAAAGTTGTTTTTTTTAATTATAGAAAAAAAATGTTTTTAGTTTTTTTTGCATATAAGAAGAAAATAGTAAGTTTCTTATTATAATTAAGAAAAATAATTAATAAAATCCGGCTTAAAACAAATATAGTTGAATAAATCTAAAAGTTTATTAAAATACGTTTGCATTATTTTTTAAAAAAGTGGGGAAAAAACGAACTTAATGAGGCAGTCGTATTATGGATAAAAATATTGTATGAGTGACATTTCAATTTCTTTCACGGAATTAAAATGTAAAACTGTGTTTATTTATTAAAAGTCGCTTTCATTCTAAAATAATTTAACTTATAATTATATTTACAACGCTACACGCCTATGTTGAAATATTGCAAATGCTATCGTTATAAAACTTCAAAACTGGGATGGATAATATTTCTATACCCTACGAATATTGAGAGAGAAATGAAAGAAAAATAATTGATATAATGATGATGGAAAAAACTTATAAAGAGCAATTTAAATTGGGATTATAAATATAATTAAATCAATATGAATATTTTAATTCATTAATTATTGAGATAGGAGTTTGAGGATTAATGATAATTGTAGTGACCTACCTGAACACAAATATATTAGTACTAGCGCGCTCAGCCCGCTTCGCGGCCCTCTCTTGCCGGGGGTTCAATTTTTTTTATATTATAAAAGCCCAAGTCACTCACTGCCTGCCTCACTGCCTCACTAATGCTGTAAGGTAA
>MQRK01243125.1:74560-103174 GCA_001938485.1 Girardia tigrina | reverse complement strand
ATAGAAAATTGCTGATGATGATTTTTTTAAAAATCGAAACATGTCCAATAGTTGTATTAAAAAAGCTTTAATCAAATTATATTTTCGAAATACTAAACTTGCGTTCACAAGACTCAAAAATATTTATTTATTTACCGTAATTGATATATCATAAATGATTATTTAACTTTTTAAAATGCTTATTCTAATATTAGACATCATAATATATTTTTACAAATCTAACGTCAGAATAATAATATTCTTATTAAATATTTTTTCTTGAAATAATTAGTATAAAAGTTAAAGTTTTTAAAATAAATTTAAATCCCAAAAATTAAATATTTATATAATAACAATCGTATAGGTTATTAAATGTTATCAACTAAAATAAATTAATATTGCAAGCTTGTTTTTGTTTTCGATAATTAATCTAATTTTAATTTAAATATTTCTAATCAAAATTAAATCTAATCAAAAAAGATGGCGTCAGACGAAAAGAATTATCCTATATATAATAATGATTTATTTAAGTAATAAAATAATCTTGATGAACGAAAATAAATATCTTGATCTTTATTATTAAAAAGAAATAATAGTAATATATCTTTAATAAAAATAAATTAATAATTTTATAATAATTTTGAGAGATTATTTCGACAAATCAGGAAATTTAAACTTAAAATTAAATTAAATAAAAATTATTTTTCAATTATTTATTTCAATAAATTCAGTTAATTTCTTATTTTTATAAAATCTTGAAATTATTTTGAACGAAATATAACGATACAAAACAGAGCAATCCATCTTAATCTATCATTAAATAATTAAAATGAATTATTTACAGATTGACATAAAAGAGACATTCGAAATTTTTGACGAATTAAATCTCCAAATTAATATTAAATAATGTACAATTAATAAAGATTCATTCAATTAATAAAAAAAACCAAGTTAACTAATAAAATGCGAAAATTGAATGAAAATATTTTATATAATTGAAAAAGAAATTATTTTTTGATTTAATTATTTTTTTCGTTTAGAATTTATTTAATATTTTAAAAATATCATATAATATTTTTGCAGGGTTTTAATTAAACTTAATTCATTAATTTATTCCAATATAATTTAAATTAAAAAAATAATTAAAAAAACATTTATGATTATTTTATATAATTTTTGTAAGTGATAAAAGAATTGTAAATATTTTTTGTTTGTAAGATTTACAAATTAATATTTTAATATTTAAATATAAATTACTCACAATTAAACTTTCATCTTTTGGTTTTAAAAGCATATTTTTATAATTGTTTTCCAATTCTGATGAAACATTCTGGAAATCGTTCTCCACTTTTTTTCGTTATGTTATATTTTACTATTTTTACTTTTAATGTTATTATTTTGTTAATTTGCGTAAATATCTTACAGTGCCGAATTACACATTAGGCACTGATTGAGTAACTGTAAGATATTTACGCAAATTAACAAAATAATAACAGTAAAAGTAACTGTTAGAAGACTTCGAGACTGTCATAATATTTATTTAAAAGACAATAAAATGAGGAATATCATCAGTATATATATATATTGATTAATGCCGTCATCAATCTGGGTGAAACATACACTCAATCATTTCACCATACACACTATTTCGGTCGTGACCTATTGCACAACAATACAAAGATCACACCTCAAACATTCCATACATAAATTACACAACATACAATTATTAGTTTCGATAATAATTCTCCTCACAGTTACAATAGTAAAATATAACATAACGAAAAAAGTGCAGAACGATTTCCGTATTGTTTCATCAGAATTGGAAAACAATTATAAAAATATGCTTTTAAAACCTAAAAAAGATGAAGAAAAGATGAATGTATTGTAGAATTAAGTGAAAAATTTACAAATATTAGCAAGTTAGTAACAACAGTTGACAGAAAACCAAACATTTAATAATTCAAATAATTCGTGATCAACATTCAACTATAAACAAGTTACTCATATTCGTTTATGGTAGACTCAAATTTATTCAAGTCGAGAATTATTAGTTACTGCCAAAAATATTGCAGTAGTGTTTATAAATAGTGCCATGCCTCTCCGCAGTCGGTAAAATCCATGGGCACGCCACCACCGATGAAAATCGTATGGCTTCGGATTTTGATTACAACATACCAATATTTACGTCACCAGCGGGCTGTGTGTAATAGGCTAAGTGAAAAATAGGCTAAACTATTTACAGACAATTACGAACTACTTGACGGTTAAATTCACAAAAAAAGTTAAAATCGCAATATGGGACTGGTACTCTCGTCGGGGCATCAGTACCCTAAAGTTTGACTATCTATGGGTCTCATCCGTGTTTAATCCAGCACTTCACTTAATAGACAGGCATTCATAATAAACACGCTCAAAATCAGACACACCCAAACCCCGCAGTGTACATGGAGGTTAGTAAATAACCGTAATGAGGTTTCCTAAAACACGAAAATTTTCTGTAGAATAGAAGTAGTTTAAACCCCGACGCACCTCAAACTTTGTCAACTGGAACTATCTCTACTTCTCTAAGGAGAAACTTCATGCTTCCTTTACTCGTTCTATTTCTCTTAATATATAGATTTCTCTTACTATTCTTTCTTTGTTTAGTAGAACAACCATCGCATTAATACGAACACTGTTTTTATTGGCAATCATATTAATAATAATTTTCCGTTCATTAAATTTCATCCAATGGATCTTGTAGAACTCTAATATCAAGGTTTTTCATTGAATTATTCCCCTTACGAATGAACAGAGCGTTAAACAAGTCAAAATCAACGTTAATATTTGATCGGAGTTCTGAAGTATCAGTCATTCTAATAAACAGTGACAACCACTTCTCCCACGAAACAGGCTTATCAACCAGAATCCAACCAATTCACAACAACCGTGAACTAATACCAGATTCTCACCGACGATGATGATTTTCTACATGAGTTTTGAATACTTTTGCGATTGATTTGTTCCTATTTTGAATCCGAATCAATTTGTCTAGTAATCATCAGAAAATCTGTTTAACAAACATAAAAGGTCCTGCGTTAGTGATCATAGAATTGATGAACATACTTCAATTTATTAAGTCTATCTTTCGATTTATTGAAATCGTATATAGACACAGATAACAATCTTAGAGTAAGTAATTTTTAATACAACACTTTGTTGATTAAGTGGGAACAAAATTCATAGTTTTATCGATTCTATTGTATTTTGTCAGATAGTAATTGATGATTAAAGAATTGAGCAACCAAACGATCACATTGTGTATCGTTTTGTTAAGTGAGTTATTTACAGTAATTCTTCCCAATTTCATGTGCTGAGTAAGAAGAAAGATTTGTTTTCTTTAACATATTCAATCACTTTTTCCTCATACATTATTCCATCGAGCTACAAACAATATTGAATCAAATTATTATGTTTAAAGTTTTCATAAAGAAAGTAATATGATTTTAAAATTGTTTCTTTATTTTGACTTATAACAATCGTTTTTGAAAAATATATTTAATCAATTACAATTATAATTCAAATATGAAAATAACATTTTACAAACATTTTTTTATATTAATGCATTAAAACAATTTCGCAGTTATTATTTTATAATAATAATAATAATTGAAATGAGCCCACACGACTCATTAAGGCTGTGAGGGAAACTTCTGAATGTTGAGAGTTTGTTGTTTGTATGCTGTTTAGATTGGTGACTCTGACTCAGATGGGATTGATATGTTTATTGATTAATTATTTAAATGTAAAGAGATTAATTTTAAAATACTAATTAATTACAAGTTTTATCATTAAAAATTTTAATAATATTTTTGAGTTAACAATGTAACTTATCGAATTTAATATAATTTAAAAACTTAAGTTAAGTTTAAAATTCACTTAACGCATTTCTATTCAATAAAATTTTGAGTAATTAAAAGTTATTATTATTTCTTCTTAGTTATTCATTCATTAATTCATTAAATTATATATAGATAAATAAATCAATAAAATTTATTAAATTAATATTCAACAAATTTGTCAAACGGAATCAAACAAATCGGATCGGGTACTTTAGATTTACAAAACCGTCAACAATGGATTATAATATTTTTCTTGTGCCATAAATCCGTTCCTCAATTCCTATAATCCAAATCCCTGAAACCCGACAACGTGTTCTCATCTAAAGAATTTCGAGTTCAAACATTTCAATTTATAATAACAATCATGTGACGTCACAGTTACGTCACATAGAATTTGTTGATATCCTAAGCCATTATTCTTGCTGTATGTAATGACTTGCTTGTTGGTATATTATTTTACCAGTAGTTGTATTAAAATGTATCTCTTATATTTCTATTTATTTAATTTTATAGTTAAAAGAGTTCATTGAACTTTAATTTGTTCAATTAGCTTTTTTTTACAATCAAGAACGAAGACTTCCGTAGATTGTGCAACTGTAAATGAGTCTGTTTGTGTTGTTAATAAATGTTTTCACGCAAATTGTGATGTATAAGATTTGAATCGTTGCAACAAATGTATTAAAAAAAGAGAAGAACATTATCGGTCACAATGTGTATTAATAACATAAACATAACTTATTTCAACATATCTGATGGAAAAAAATATTTTATTAAGTTGTTATTATCGAAATTGGAATTAAGATTTAGAATAAACATTTTAGAAAATAAAAAGCTACAAAAATCATAATTTTATTAAAATATATTTATCTGATATATAAAGTAACAGAGATTATTTTTATATATTAAATTTAAGGCACATTTCCAGACAAAAGATTAAGTCAAAAATAATGTTTTGGACAGTTCCTTTATCAATTTAGATAAAGTCTTCAACTAAGCCACAACTGATATATTATACGTTCTGTTTCTAATAAGCTTCCAAGTGCTTTGAAGAATTACTTTTATAAATTAAAATATAATTAGAAGAAACTGATTTTCATATGGATAAAATAAGTTATATTCAAAAACAGGTCTCGTGAATTTTTAAAGATACTTTTTTTGTAAGTTTTGATTCGGAAATTTTTTTTGGAGATTTAACTAGAAGTTAAAAGATGAAAATGAGAACTTAAATATTCTGAAAAAAAACAAATAATAATAGTGCTACCATCACACTGTTCAAGTAAGAATACCTTACATATTATATTAAACATATGAAAACTTAACATCAAATGTACAATAGTAAAATTAGCGATCTTCCCCGAACAACATAGAAACGTTGAGACGTTGGAAAATTGGCTTTATTTAAATATATATCAAAAGAACATAATTATACGATATTATAAAACATTAAAAAATATTTTTCGTAAATCTGGTAACAAATTTAGTTTGCTTCAGTTTTTATATGAATAAATGTCCACAAATAAGCAAAAACGTATTTATAGCTAATCGAGTTCTTACTTCATTAATTGAAAACACAAAATACTTTATGAAAATAATTATTATTAAAATAAATTATTATTACCAATATTCTTGTGCACCCTAGAAATCTTTATTTGCACTATACTTTGAAGACCATTGATTAAGGTAGCATATTGAGAAGGCCTTTTGAGGAAGGGAATAGAGGTAAGTTCATGCGATCAAAATATGTTCTCATTAAAGCTGTTCACTACATTGATGGAATAAAATGTATCTTTGATTGTTCTTTTTCGTTTTCGTTACTTGTGTCACTGGTTTATCTTTCAACTTTCATGCGCTATAAATACCGAGAAAGCTCTTTTTGCTTTTCTTATCAAAATAAAAGCCTTTGAAATTTATAAATTATGGAAAATAAGGTACAAGTTCATTTATTCTAGTAACGTAAGAAAGTAAAGTTCTGAATTGGATGATTTGACTAAAAGGTTTTTGATTACTTGATTATTTGAGTCGATTTCTGACCAAAACCTTTTGTTCAAATAATTAAAAAATAGTCACCACTAAGACGAGAAATATTTCGATTAAGGTTGTTGATGAAGAATATCGTGGTCTAAGTGTTCCATGTTCATTCCTGTGGGATGAGGCAATATATTGTCGTAAAGAATAATAATGCGTTTTCTTGATGATGTACCAATGTTCATTATCTTTCAGAAATTTACAAAACGTTTTTTAATGTTTGAGAAAGTTTCGAAAATTGTAGTGAACATAAAAATGGTTAGTATAACTTTCTCTCTAGCAAATAAAGTTTAAATAATACTTTGTTTGATGCTTCATTGTGATTCAATTATTGTATCGAACGTTGTTGATTGTTGTCTCAGTTCACACTTTAATACATGTCACAATGCGCTCAAGATAAGCGTCCTTTTTGTTATGGAATATGTAATGCAAGCATAAAATTTAAAAGAAACATCTTACGGAAGATTTTCCTTAAAGCTGATCCAGTTTTATGAGACAAATAATCATTTTTATTTTCATCAGATATCCTTAAATCAACTATTACGAAGTAAATAAACTAGTCGAAGCAATGTTTTGTATTTGCGCGACATATCAACTATAGGAAACATATACAGTGTTAGATCGAGACATTTTCCAATCGACACCAAGCCAATTCATTAAGGGGACACTGCGTCTGATGGAAAATTTCTCGGGATATGAAATAAAATAAAATGATTATTAAATAAATATAATATTAATTAATTAAAACTAACCTTAATTGATTTTGGACTTTGATCTGAAATAAAAAATATGATTATTAAAATTAATTGAATAAAAAGCTTACCTAATTGATTTCACCTTTGATCCTGAGATTAAAAAAACAATTCTTATCTATGTAATTGGAAAACGTACTTGATCTATCTGACCTTTGATCGTTTTTCATATAAATGAAATTTTTTTATTTTTATTTGATTAAAACAAAAACTTACTTGATTGATTTGGACTTGTTATCGATAGTTAACGGCAGGGGCTTATCGTGCCTGCCGAAACTGTTGACATCAATCCAGCAAACTCGAAATTTATGTGAAAATTTTGGAAAAACACATTACTATAAATTCGTTTGAATCTGTTATTTGTTCAGAAAGTTTTTTGTCTAGTTGTTGATTTCAGATTAATAAATTTTTCAATCTTTAGTTTTTGTGAGTTTTTAATTTAAATTTTTTTAGAGGTTGATGGAGTATAGATCTAAATTGGACATACACTAAAATATATTGTTAGGAGCTAATCAGTTGATAATTACCGGCAGGTGCTCATAGTGCCTGCCAAGTATATTGATTATCTGGTAGTCGTAAGAAATTTTTCTCTATAGAACACCTAAAATGTCATCGTCGATAAGAAAGTCTAATAATCAAACCTCCATCAACCTCAACCTTTTTTGTAGTCATTGTCAAACCTTTAATATCAATGTTGGATAATTGATGAACATTTATGTTTTTAAGTTTATTTATATTCATTTAAAATATTTAAAGTTTATTCAGTGGAAATTTAATAAATCAACAAAATATAAAGCAAAATGAAAACAAGTAAGATTTGTTCATTCAGACAGGAGATAGATGAATATTTTTAAAAATTAGTTTATGAGGAACCCGGAAGGTATTTGATTTTGTTTACTGGTAAATCATTGGGCCAGATGAATCTAATCGAGTACGATACGAACCATTTGCCTGTGTTAGAAGAGGGAAGGTATATGATGACCATATCAAAATAATTTTAAATAATTTTTAATAATTTTAATAATAAAATAAAAAGAAATTATACATAATAATAATAAAATTCCAGCAACAGGAAGAACTAAAGAAAAAACAAAAGAGTTGGTTTTTGGAAAATCCTTTTGAGAATATTTATATCAATTTTTGTGGGCCACTATCAGCTTATTTGTCTTAGGTCATCTCACAATTTTTTGATCTCACGAGTTAATTTATAATAGGTTCGCTTACGCAAGAACTCGACAACCTATGTTTCTCTTCCTCAGTTGTGTTGAAGGTTAATTGCTTTCTTGGCGTCTCCATGTTCCTAAATATGAAGCAATCTATTAAATTTATTTCAGGAGTATAGGGACCTGTGGAATCTACAGAAAGTGATTTTGTTCCAAAAAGGTTTCTGTCATTTTCGCTCAGTGCGGAGGAGTATTATCGTGCTTAATAGTCAAAGTAACCTGTCGACAAATTTGACAACTTTTTTCTAGAAAACCAATATATTACCTATGTTCTAAATGTTCTAAAAACGCCGTTTTTTTGGTAGTAAAATGTAAAACTCAAAACACTCCTAAGCAATTAAACCCAAATATACGTTCTTACCAATTCTATATTGTTTTAATAATGTGTCACACTTAAATCGTTTTAATTAAAACTAAAAATAGAGGTCTCAGACTTCGATGATTTCGATATTTTTTAAAACATAATTTCAATATCAGTGGAAACTTTCATAGGTCTTTGATAACGGAATTTATCAGAAATTTATGTTCTAAAAGATTATTATTTGGCATAATTTACAGAAATTTTGTAATTGTAAACTTATTTTATTATGAATGTTTTATCTTGTTGTTACGTATATATCAAATACATCATAGGCAAATTAGGGGACAAAACTTTTCTGTTTCCGTAAATGCCATTTAAATTGGTATTCGTTGTGGTGGTTATCTTTTCCATCAACTTGTCTTCTGCGCTTCAGTGATTATTTTGACTATTCTTTTTGTCTGCTTCTTTATTGTTTTGTTCTTACTACTATTAACTACAATTATATTTATACTTGTTTTGTTTATTATATTTTATAACATTTAAATTTGAATTTTAAAACAGTTTTTTTTCAAATGAAAGTTTGGAAAGAAAAACTGGTAGTTATTTCTAATAAAAATAATTAACTTTGAAAATATTTTTTAATAATTCTTTTTTTTAAAGAAATTGAAATTTGCTTAAGTTTTACAAATGAACTCATTTAATATCATTATTATTATTATATAGCTTTCTTTTCAATAGTAACTAATGGTTTACAATATATAAAGTGAAGAGGCTCTTAAAGTAGCTATTGGGTATCATAAATAAATTCAAGTTAGAAAAAAACCAGATTAAAATTAAACTAATATTTTAAATATATTTTATTTTTTATTCAAAATCGGAATTGATAAGAAAGAAATATTTTCCCTCGCCATTTCGAGGTCAACTTCTCATTTCATGATAAATAAATAAAAACCTTAGTTTACCTTAATGTTTTTTAAACAGTTACTCATGTAAAGTCAATACAAAGATGATTAACTGAAAAAACAAAATTCCCATTTTTATTTTGAAATAATTTATTATAAATTCTGTTTATTAATTTAATGATTGTGTTTGTTAAATGATCTTAAAATAATAATGTATTGCTATAATTAATTATTTACTATATTAGATACAAATGGTATCAAGTTGTCTTTTCTATGTTATTAACATTTTAATAAAGTTATTGAAAATCCTTGAAATATTTTATTTTCATAGATTCAAAGAATATTTATAAATAGGGAAAATAAGTAAAATTTACTGAGAACGATATAAAAGATTTTCGATTTATGGAGAATACCTTTTTATTAACGGTTGCCCAGAAAATATATCAGTTTATTATTGATAGAGTTATACTATATAAAGAAGTATGTCTAAAGAGTAGCCAAATCTTAACACAGTCATAATTGCATCTATGGTGACTTTGAACGTGTCTCAACGAGCAGAATAAGTAACAACAATCTGATGTTCAGTTGAAAATTGCGAAAATGATAACATGTTTTAAAATACTTATTATTTATTGTGTCGTTTATGTCTAAAACGAATATAAGGTCGACCATGATATTGTGGCCAATAAAACATTCAGTGCCTTACCTTGTTTTAAAGAATTGAAAACTAGTGTTAAGAGAACTTACACATTTGATAGAACATTTATTACATTCACATTTCTTATCATCTTTATGATGATCAATATCATTGCTTTCACTTAGATCCATCACTCAATTTTCAATATCTCCCATTATAATCTGAACTATACTTGAGAAGACCACTTTATTTAAAAATATTTAATTTAAATTTTATTGAAATAAAATATTTTTATAGTCATTTTTAAACATTAAATTAACACTAAATTTAAATAAATTAGTTTCAGATTATAAGAAATTAAATATTGATAATCCATCTGGTTAGGAGAGGCGCAATCCCAAATCAATACACAACATTTAAACATGCAAAAACTACACAAAAACATCCACACACCAAATTTTCCTCAGAACTAGTAAATAAAAAAATTAAAATTTTTATATCCATTCTTTATCCAAACAAAGCTCTACTTTGTCAACAAAGTTTTTAAAATTTAAAAATTTAGGATTGAAAAAATTTAATTAAAAAAACAATAAAAATCAATATTAACTACTAATAATTTAAAAACAGATATCTTGAAATTAATATTGTTCGGGAACTCCGAATTTTACGTTTTTATCCAATTTTGGAATTTTAAAAAGTTTTTTGCGATCAAATTTTCACATAATCATTTATTGACATCGAGAATGAGTAAGTGTGCAAAGTTTGAAGAAAATTGATGAATATGAGGCCTTCAAAAATAGGTTTCTAAATTCCATGGATACATTTATATATACCTATATATATGATGCAAATAAATTCCATTTCTGAATATTAAATTTATTCGCAATACATATGCGTTACATCATTTCGGCATCTTCAGTGCAATGAAATAAAGTGATTAATTGCTATTTATATAGTTGAAAAACTATTACATCATACGTCTCAAAAACATGCTTTTTTAAAAAATAAGTATTTTAATGATATTTAAAAAACTTTAATATGATTAGATGAATCACCTTGCACGTTTAAGCATGGTTTATGATGCTTTATTAACAATGCTTCTGCAATAATCATTTCATAATTTGTATCTAAATTATTTAAAATCCCGTTTAAAATCTTTATTCTAATCCATTACATCTTTTAATATGGCTCTTTTAATATAACCTTTACATCTTTTAATATGGCTCAATATCGAACTAATTCTATTCGATTGAGTATGTTCAGCAATTCTAATATGGAGATGACGACTTTTCTCTCCAATGTACAAGGCTTCGCACTTGTGACATTTGAATTTGATAAACTAGATTTACCTTAATACACAAATGAGTTTTTGATTTGTTGGAAAAATAGTTCCGGTATTTATTAGTTACAAAGATTACTCTCAATTTTAAGCCAGCAGGTGTTCGATGTTCTAAAAATCGTTTGAACTCTTTTGCTCTGAGTACGGTAATTTTAGATTGATAGTCATTTGATTATCATTGTCATTTCCCGAAGTTATATTTGGTGTATTATTTAACTTTAAATAAATGGATTCAACAGTATCTTTTATGATTTTATTCAAATACTTTTCATTAAATCCATTTTTAGAAAGCCTATGATGAAGTTCATCAACTTCATTATCAAATATCTCAAAGGTTGATGTTAAACCCCAGACTCTATGTACCAAACCTATAATCATGTTCTTATTGTATTTTGGGTCAGAAAAATTGTTTGGACAACTAGACAAACCGGTATAAGTTGGTTTTCGATATATTCTAGTCTGATATATTATCTTTAATTCTTTCAATTAATTCATCTAAAAATGATAGTTTATTAGTATTTTCCATTTCAAAGGTAAACTTGATATTAGGGTGAAGACAATTTAAAAAGTCTAAAAAGCGTGATACATTATTTTCACCTTTAAATATAAGAAAAGTGTCATCAACATATCTCGTATAAAATAAAGGTAATTCACTATTAAAATTATTGAACTTTTGAATACCAAAAGGATATTTTGAAAACAAAGGGTATTTAATTTTACACATGATAAAAGCAAACATAATATTTATGTATATACATAAATAAGCTTGTTGTTCACAGGTATTCAAAACGTCCTTTGTCATTGTTGCAACACTTTCGAAGAATTTGTTTGCCTTTATCACGTATTTAATTTAATACAATTTCATTACACCCTTTAGTTTTCTCCTGGGCACCTTGTATATAATATCTGAACTGTGTAATTTTCCAAACAAAATTACGAAAGTCATTTTCCGTGGTGTTTTGATACGTCTTTAATAGTACTCGATAATTATCACAGAAATCAAACAACTTTTATTATTGAAAAACTGAACCATTACCAATTTAGAACATATTAATCATAATATTCAAAAAGTCATATCGAAAATAGATTCCACAGTCATTAGATTTCAACAAGCTATTAACTGTTTATTTTATAAATATCGTTTGGGTTCTACTAGTTTAGTTGAAAAGTTCGCGGAGCAAGGATAAAAAAAGAGCAAAAATAAAAAAATACCTGTAGTCTTTAGTGTATTCTCCCATAACTTCAATATATTTTCTCCAACGATTTTACAATTCAATTATACTATCTCTAAAAAGGTTTTCTGAAAGCTCGTCAATATATTGGTTCACAGTAGCTATAACTTCTTCCTTTGAGGGAAAAAGCTTTCCGCGGAGAATTATTTTTTAAATTTGGAAATAGAAAGTCCGAAAGGGTTAGATCGGGAAAGTAAAGCGAATGTTCGAACAAATCATACCGTAAATCGTTCAATTTGGCGATTGTTTGAACAAACTTGTGTGCTGACGCGTTATCTTGATGGAAAGGGATTTTTGTCTTCTTCAAGCCAGGTCTCTTTTCTTTAATTTTTGCATTTAACTTATCCAACAGATTTGAATAATACGCTCCTACTTTGGTTTTACTAGTTTGAATGATCAACAAAATGCCCTTTGCATCCTAGAAAATAGATGCCATAACCTTTTTGGATGATTTGGAAAATTGTGGTAGTTTTGCTTGTTGTCGCAGCTTGGGATCATAGTGGTACACCAAGATTTCATCCATAGTGACGAAACGACGCAAAAATATTTTTTAATTTTTTTAAACAGTTCCAAATGTTAATAAGAAAGATTCACTCGAAGTCGTTTTTGATCACAATTTAAGAAATGCGGCACCCATCGTGCACAAAGCTTACTGAGGCCTAGCACATCTTTCCAAATATGAAGTACTCGCTCAGTTGAGATATTCATGGTGTCAAGATTAACTTTTTGTCATTCATAACCATATCATGAATAGTATAAATCATTTCTTCAGTGGTCACACTTTTTGGACATCCTGAACGAGGATCATCCTCTAGGCTTGTGCGACCACGTTTAAATTCTAATGCCCACTTACAGACCAGTGTTTTAAATGAAGCAGCATCCCCTAACACATTCACCATTTCACTATAAATTTTCATCGCCTTCAAACCCTTTTCACTAAAAAGTTTATTACGGCACGATGTTCATTTTTTTCCATGATTAAATTATGTTGACAAGTCTAACATCAAAGTATATTGTATCATAACTAATAATACATTTTTGTGAACAAATACAATTATAAACGTAATTATTTATTTACATTTTTTTATTTGTCTAAAAAATTATTTATCACATAAAAAATAAAATTAATAGATTTCACATAAATCCTTAAAATATGCTTTAGGAAATTAATTTTTAAAAAATAAAAAAAAACTAAAATAGATAAAAATAATATTAAATAGCATCAGACATTATATTAATACACTATTAGAATTATATTAATACACCCAACAAAAAAAAACAACAAATCAATCATAATAAAATTATTTTTCATAAATATTTAAAAAAAATTAAAAAAAATAAAATAATTATTAATAAAAAATAATATTTTTTTTCAATATAAAATTACCAATTAAAATTTCTGATTTTCTTACTCAACTTCAAATATTGTAAAAAAAATAAATTAAAAAAAATAATATTTAATAAAAAAAAAGAATATAAAGAAAAACTATAATTTTCTTGTTGTTGTTGTTTTTTTTAATTTATTTATTTTTTATAATATTATTCAATTTTTTTATAAAAAAAAGGAAAAGAGAGTTCGTAAAACGAAAAGAATGAATATGATTGGAGGGAAATGCAGTGTGTGATCATTAATATATCAGATATATTTGTTTGCCATGTAACGAGAATCTCGGAAGGACAGTATAGGACAGTATTGAATAGTGACAGTAGCTTATCAGCCGGTCGGAGGAGTGTGTCGATTTTCAATCGTAACTCTGAATTATCTTCATTAAATTTGACATTCTTAATACACTGAAAGATCTTTACTCAAAACGACATTTTTCTTTTTTTTTGGAATTTACCTTCTTTTTCGTTTTATTGCTTCGATTATTATCATTATTACTAGTGAAACTATTTCGTTGTCAAATTAAATTTATAAAAATCGAAACGGAAAAAAATCAAATCGCGACTGTTGAAGTATCACAACCGGTAAATTGGGTAAGTTGGATTTTGGTTTATTAAAAAAAATATTTTTATATAATATAAATCGTCATTGTAATACTTGAGCTATGAAGAAATGAACCGATTTTTGATCTAGAAAGAGGACAAGTTGTTTTTTGGAAGCGGAGAGTTTTAGGACATGAGGAACCCTCCTAAGCTTGGTAGGAAACATTCTTAAAAAATGTTTTTTAAAATTATTTTTCAACGAAAAATAAAATTATATAATCTTTCAACGGTAATAAAAAATAAGCAATGAAATAAATATCATTATTACTATTATTTTTCTCTTTGAAAGAAATTTTAAAGTATTTTTTTTTGTGATTTTTCAATGGGAAAAATGAATTTTTCTTTTTTTCGTTTTTTTTCAAATTTTTTGTCAATAAAAAAATATTCTTACATGATATTTATTTTATTAAGAAATATTTGTAACAATATATTTGAAATTTTGTAAATTAAAAAATAACAAATTGTATCTTTTTTTACAGCGAGATTTTTTTGCCCAAAAAAATTAAAAACACAGTTTTTCAATTTTCAGATTTTGTTTTTTTTAACGGTTTTAATTTCGATGAAAATGATTTTTAATAGAGAATTATACGTGTTGAACAACTTTAATTTGTACCAAATAAATTATTAATCATAAATAATAAAAAAAATTGAAACGTGATTATGTTTTATTTATGTAATATATTTATATAATATAAATATATAAAATATAATATATAAATATTAAAAAATATTTTTTTATATTATATATATTTTTATATATATTATATATATAATTATTATTAAAATAAAAAAAAATCTTCAGAAATTTTATGATGATAAAAGTTGAAATTCGGAAAGAAAATATATGACTGTCTACAACAGATAATCAAACTTCAGTCATAGATGTATTTTCTCATACTCTCTTGGGTCCCTCAAAAAATTTGCCCCCGAACCATGATATGTGCACTTCTTTATTAAATATTTAACTTTTTTCTTGAGAATTTTTTTGACAAATTCTTTTTTTAATTCAATATCGATTAATTTGACGTCTTGATTTAAGGATTTCGATTTTTCTAATGAATATTTGGTTTGATTGGAATTTTGATTTATAATTTAGGAAATGATTAATTCGTTGAAGTACTTACTTTGCCGATATGGCTAGTAAGAGATACTTTAATTATATATTTTTATTTTTATATGATTTATATTGTTTCTTTTACTTTTTAATCGTTTTTCAGGATGTAGACCGTACATTATAACTCCATATGCTATGTAAATGAATATGAAGTTATATATACATAAACATACAATTTTGATAGTTCTGATACTTCCTTTGGATTAGGTCAGTTCTCTATCGAATATCGAGAAAGTTTCAAACAATATTGATAAAGATTTAAATATAAGTTGTAAAATTTAGCATAAGCTAAGATTTGTAAAGAATAATATAGAGAATACAATCCAGTGTACATAGGAGACTTCTGTAAGAATACTGAATTATCCGAAAGAATTCTTTAACAACAGTCAACTGAATGTATTCTAATCAAAAGGGGAAACAATTATTTTTAGTTTTATACTTAATTTAAATAATTTAAAAATCTCTATTTGCAGATTTACGTTAAATATTTAACAAACAAAAAAGAAGAACTTAGTATTAAACTAAAACTGTTAAAATACGTTTCCAGAAGATAAATGATGATGGACCTTTCAGTCAGTTGATCAAACCAAAGAGAAAGTAAATATAAAAAAAGAATGAATTATCATAAATGAAAAACTAAGCAATTTATAAAACTTAAGTGAATTTTTTAAGAAGCCAAATTGTATAGAAATCAAATTAAAGATTACAAAAAATAGTAATAAATAAACGTTAATATGAAATATAAAAGATATAGACAATACATTTTAATTTTTTTAACACAACATATAAAATTAAAGAATAATGTCAGTTACTTTGAATGAAGAAAAGTCATTTGCAGTACATAATATATATTTTTATCTCAATATAATATAAAAGAGAGACAAATATTTTTTCGTCCGACAGATGGACTTCCCATCTGTTTCAAATGGTATGGAACATTTAGGCTCTTTAGGGTGTCCACCCAAACTAAAGAATCACTAGCAGCTTCCCGATAGGTCTCGGGATTTTTTCAGCTTCCTGTTAGAAACGACCAACCATGGGTTGTATAGCCATGGTTTTGCATACCTTTGGATGTTTTTTTTGGACTTTGTACAGTTTCGAAAGGGACATCTGAACCTTTCCTTGGAATAAGATTTGAAATACTAAGTCAGATGTGTTTCTTCAAGACAATCTGGTCGCCTGGAATGTTGAGGTTTTCTACGACTCTTTCTTTTCTTTGCTGCACTGGTTTGCGCTGGTGTCATTGTCGGATCTCTAGTTTCTTCTGTATCCTCCAATTTATGATCCCGGTAGAGGTGCCTGGTGAGTCACCCCTTCGTTTTGTATGACGTTTAACATAGTGTACAAATAGTAATTGCTGTTGTTGTGTCTCGTTGTACGACATGTGGGTCTCCCATCTCTTTCATATGGTTTTGAGCCCTTAGGCTCTTTAGAGGGTCCACCCAAACTAAAGAGTGCTACCGCTCCCCAATAGGACTCCTACGGGGTCATATAGCTTCATTCTCCGAGATCTCTTTGGCTTCCCTGTTACAAACAACCAATCATTTATTGTGGTACCATGATTGAGCATCACTTGAGCTGTGTTAGTGGACTTAGCACAGCCGCGAAAGGGGAACTTGAACTCTCCCTCGCTGTTGAGTCAATGTATCCTAAAAGACAAGTGCGTATCTTCGAGATTAATTGTTTGCTCCACCTCCATTGAGATATGGAGGTTATGTCGCTAACCGAGGATTGGTAGTTAGTATATCTTGCAGTTTGTCTGCTTCCGTTGTATTGCTTCCTTCATTTATTGCACTTGTCAGTTGAATTTGATTTTCTTGCTATGTGTTCATGTAGACTCTGTGATCCTTATTCAGATGTCTTATTAGGCATCCTCTTGTATTTAAACTTTGTGGCATTTAAACTTTTTAGCTCCGTACGACATGTACCTTTTTACTCACAATCAGTGAGCTCTAAGGAGGGATTTTCTTTGTTCTCTAATTTGTATGATGTCAATCGCAGCATTTACATCTTTCGGTACAACATTTTCACGATAAACTGCTCAACATATTTCACCATTTCATTAGCTGGCTTAAAACATGCACTGGTAATCACAGCAACACTCAAATGCTCGTGATAGTTGGTATAAGTGGTGCAAATGTAGCTGGCGGGAAATGAACCCGAGGATACGGAACTAAAATAGTTTGAAACTGAGTGAAATCAACATCAAGAACACCTAATTGTAGAGAAGCAGTAATAAAACTCATTATTTAACCAACCTATCTATGAAAATTAGTAAACATGGTCTTCCAGAAATGTATAGATTATTTATTTACGAAATTTATATTCAAATGGCCTTAACAAGCTGCCACACAAATAAAAAGTGTATTGATAATATGGGTACATATTTTGATGAATGAGATAAATATTTTTATTGGTTAATTATCAATACACTTTGACTTTATCTACGAATTTCATACTTGACGACCAAATGTAAGTATATATATATATATATATATATATATATATATATATATATATATATGTAATTCTATTCTTATTTTATCACTACGAACCGAAGAGTATTATTTTATTGAAGCTTTGACGTAAGAAAAGCCTAAAATTTTAACGTTTAATTAATATTATTGAGAGATTGAGAAAATGTAATTTTATTTCACTTTTCCTTCCAAATAAACCAATAAATATTCGAAAAGAAATCATGTAAGACTATATACAACTAATATTATTTTATTAATTTTGCGACAAAAGTAGTATACAAAAATATATATTAAAATGTTTATATTGTTATATCATTCCCGATATTTATAAAATATTACAAAGCATTTTTTCTAGAACCGCCTAATAAAATACATTTGCTTAAAACGGTAGTAAATTGTTTCACGCTTCTGCTTGAATGGTTCCAACAATGAGTTACGTAGAATTATAAAATAGAAAAAAATAAACAATTCATTTTGAGTTGATCTAGATTTAAAGCTCGAATTAACTTCAAATATTCTGGTTTAAAAAACTTTTTTCAGAGGAATTTTACATTATATTTTTTTGCAAAAAAAAGTGAGAAAGACAAATAAAGATTATATACACAAAATAAAAAAATTTAATAAAAATAAAATAAAAAATAAAATTATTATTTTATTTATTTATTTATACATGAAGATTACGTGAAGATTATTTAATCAATTTTACGTTGAATATTTTTGTTTGATAAAGAAAACTAAATTAATCCCAACGTATACTTTAATATGATAATATATAATTTTGTTTCTTAAAATTATATTATATAAAAATATAATTCGAATTTCTGAAATTCCTTAATGAGAAAGATTGTTCTTCAAAATAAGTTTTGTATTGACAAACTTCAGAATTTCGTATTAATTTTCGTATCAAATTTTTAAAAAATATGAAATTACAGAAGTAATTTGTTTGTTAAATAATAATTTATGACCTAAAATAAGAATAAAAACGTATCAATCACTTATATTGTTATGTCCCATATTTAATAAAGGATGTATTGTAAAGTTTGCAGTTTTTAAGAATGAAATTAAATTACCACAACCGAAGTACAATTTGATATTTTATTAACAATTCAATGATAAAAATTTATAAAAATCATGTTCACCCTGACAATGTCTACTGTAAATCCTCCAATCCCTGAAATTAATGATGTTTTTAAAAGATGTTTCTATAAATTCCACTAATTACTAGTTGAAATTCTCTTTTAATTTTGGCAACATGGTCCCTTAAAATAATGTCACAAGGCTTGAGGTGACATCATTTCACACGTCTTTTCTATAGCCATTTTGAAATTTGAAAAGCTGACAGTAAATATTTCATAGATAAAATTATAGTCGAAATTAATTCGGCTTTCAGTACTTTAAAAAGCTGTGACTATACTTATAAAGAAGTTGCCTGTCAAAGTAACTTAACTTTAAAAACGAAGAGTGCTAAAATGCATCCTATCACAAAAACAACAACCTTTAGCTTTTAAGAATTACAAATCATGGTCTTAGAATAAATAAGGAGGCTTTTTGGTAACATAACTGTTCGATCCACCCGGCGGGGTGATTGCACTAAAAATTTCAATGAAGATATCAACGGCCGTCATTCAAAATTTATGTTAAAGTATGTGATCGAGACAGAAATGCTGAATTTAGTTAGAAAGGTAGCTGGACTCGCAAACAAATTCCTCAATTTCACGCTCAAACTAAAAAACATAAGCCATTAACAGTTCATATTCTTCAAATGCAGTTGCAACGTCATTTGTACCTGAATCAGTGACAAACCAATCGGTAAATAATGCTAATTTTACTTGCAACACTTGTTGAAAAAAGAGTCTTTTTATCTTCTCCCAAGTAACCTCCGTCAACTTAAACATCGACCACCAGTTCTAGATAGTATATGATCTCATTTACTCTATCAATTTCTCTCAGAATTGACACAGAGTCACCGATAAAAAAATTTAGAGTTGCTACTCCTGATTTATTAACTGAATTGATTGTCCTTTTTGTCGCCGAACGATAATTAATCCGTATCTTTCCTTTCTAACTTTCTAAGGTGTGATATCAAATTGCTTAATTTTTATCAATGTTTCGTAAATCATTGTATTTTTGATAACTGGTAAAAGAAGTTATTATCAAGAATAACAAAATAATAATAAAGTATCTTTATAATAGAATTATGATTTTTGTTTGTATGAAGTTCCCGGTGTTCAGTAAAACAAATTTAATTATTTTTATTAAATAATTTCCATAGTGCCCCGACACATTTAAGTTATTATTTCTGATCTGCCCCGAAGCAAATGAATTTTGATACCGATTCTGACTGTCAACTGCACGTTTTGCCTCGGTTTGTTGAGCCAATTCTTGACGTCGAAGACATCGCATTGATTCGGCATTCTCAGCTCGTATGGCTTGACGTTGTTCATCCCTGGTATTGTTGCACCTTTCTCGCTGTTTCTCAGGGCGCTCTTTCTGAAATTCAGAGTGCGTATCAAATGTTTGAGTATTTATCTGACTCTATCTTAAATGATTTCGATAAGGAAATCGAGTGAGTATTACTGATGAAAATGAAGTACGACGTAATATCAATGAAAATTTGCTATCTTATCGAAATCGCGACAATATTTGGACATTAATGTTGATCGATGGTAACCAGAAAGTATTCGCAATTAAGGTTAAAATCATTGCTGTTCCAAATCGATCAAGTAAAAGAAAATCTCGAAAATGATCTTGATTTGATGCGTCAGGTGAAAAAGTGCACGACCCCTCTAGTCTTTGAGGGATCATTACTATTACCCCTACGACCCAGAAATAGGACACGAGCGCTTGAGTGCTCTATCGCCACCCCAATATATGTTGAGATGAAATTTGGTTCCTTTTTGAAGATTAAATTAAATCTGCTAATTTTCACCGTTTTGCATGATCTGCTAGTTCTATCTCTGGTGTCATTTGAATCTTTCAGAGGTCTTCTATTAGTATATTATTTTAATTCAAAAGTTCAAATATATTTTACACTTTTTGTAAACTATTAACATTTCTCTTCATTCTTGAAAGTATTTATTAAATATTATTACAAAACCAAATGGTTTTGATAACTTCATTAAATAAAAAACTTTTTTACATAAATTAATTTAGTGAATGAATTTATAAAGTTAGTTTATACTGCAAATATTTAATACGATTTCTTGAAGCAAAAAAAATGTTTTCCCTTAATAATTACAACAGATTATCCATGTAAAATTGTAAATCAATTTTTAAACATATTTCCTGAAATAATAAATGAAGCCTTTAATATACAACTAATGTTCTTCTTTTATGACAAAAATATTTTTTTATTCTTCTAGTTTTAGACATTTGTAAATTTTAATGTATAAAAACATTTATGGCTGGAGGTATAAAACTTTTCCAAAAGTATTTAATTATTATTATTAAATTTTAAAATTCGATTATATTATTAGAAAAGAAGTAAAACAAAAGTTTTCAACAGAAATTTTATAAAATAGTTTAAAACATAAATATAATGAAAAATAGAAATTTAGATTTCCTTTATTACATTCGAAGTACAAAAGTCTCACAGATGTTTTCGTACAAATTACGCGTGCAGTGTTAAGAATTTTTACTATATGTTTCAGTATTTTTAATAAAAAATATATATAAAATATTTTTAATGTATTGAATCATTAATATTAATGCATATATATTTTATGTTGCATCAATACAAAAGCCATTACAATTCGAATAAAAATGAATATGGATACATTAAACATTTTCTTAAGTCAAACAATACCATTTATATGAAAACTTCTTCTGTAAATTACAAAAGATTATAAAAAAAATTTACAATGTAACTTTGTATTTGAAGAAAAATAATAATGACCTTTTAAAAATTATTTAGTTGTTATTTAATTGATAATAATTAATATTTATATATTAATAATTAATAATCTTTTATCGGACAACGAACAATCGAGACTTTTATCTATTCACTAATATTATGAAAATAATTAATAATTAAATTTATTTTAAAATATTACTTAAAATTTTACTTCTCGAAGTTTGAAGAAAATTAAGCGTAAAATTATTGGCACATTCCAATTAATAAAATATTTATCTTGTAAAAATCTCTTTTAGTAGAATTACTATAATAATAATAGTAGTAGTAATAAAATTATATTTTGATTTTTTACATGGATTTGTGTAATTATTTTATCTTTTATAATTATTTTTGCTTGAATCAGTCATAAATCATACATCAAATCGTGCGGCACCTGTTAAATGTTTGTGAGGCATCCTCCCTCCCAGACATCCGGTTATCATATTTTATTAAATTCAACTTATTCTTATGTAGATTCTAATATTAAGGATTTATTTATTCGTTTTTTGATGAAATTGCCTAATAATTAAATTTTAATTTATTATTTCCATTTATAAAATAAACCAGAATATATAATTTTATTGATTGCGCTTCTAGAAATTATATAATGAAAAGTAATTAATTTTCAATAAATAGAAAATATCTCATTTGTTTTTATTTATTTTACAAATTAAAAGATGTTCAAGAAGTAAATGTCTGAAAAACTTGATTGAAGTATGAAAATAATGATGCATTAACCTGTAAGACTTTGTTCATGCTAAATGTAAAAGAACTAACAAACAAAAAAGACTGTGAACTCTCTAAAACAGTGAAACGTAAATAAAAAAATAAGAATAAATTCGTTTAATAAAGAGTATATTAAAGTATTTAAACGAACAAAGAAGAGTGTAGAACAGGGAAGAGGATATCGATAAAGTAGAACGTTATAAGAGAGGACAATGTAAAGTTTGAATTAGTGAACTAAAACAAATAACTTTTGTTCTGATGGTGAGCGAGTTCTAATGATAGATATTCAAAGGATTCTAAAGATCGGTTTTTGTTTTAGCATTGAAGATCCACAAATACCGAGATAAATTAGAGAATTGTATTTAACATAGAGACTTTTTGCAGATAAAAATGAATTTGCATCTGAGAAATACGATTTCGTTGATAAATCGAATTGTATATTGTGGATTTGAGAGAGGGAACTGAAAGAAGTCCTTCGGATTGTGGCAAATAGAATTGACTGAATAAATTTGAAAAAGATATTGTTTCTACAGATTATGTTTTTCTCACGGCATTTGAATTTATCAATTCTTCTTTGGTAACGACATCATAATTGCTAATCACGTTTTTAGGAAAATCTTAATAATATTAATTGTCCTTAGCGATATCTATATATATATATATTGTTAATGGTTTTTTTGTGAACTTGTAATTTTTGAAATTTTTAAATTGAAAATCATATTTATAGTTACGATAAGTTAAAATAATTTTACACTAGTTTTAGAAAATCAAATAAAAAAATGAAAATCTAATTAAAATTAATGTGTTTAATTTAAGTTCAAATCAAAATTAAAATAAATATTTTTACAAAAAAATAATTTTCAGAAATATATATTAAACAATATTTTGTAAATAATGTTTAACTTGTTAAATAAAAATTATTTAGGAATTTAATTTTAACAGTAGATGTTCCATTCAAATATTTTAAAGATCTAAAATTATATTTAAGTTAATAAAATTGTAAAAATAAAACAAAAAAAAAATATGATTTATACAAAAATTAATAAAATAACATTTAAATATATCGATATTATTATATATATTTCGAATTCTAAAATCTGGTTTATATAAACTAAATATTGTTCCTCATAAATTTGTTTGTAAAATGTAATATGTAGTAGAAATAAAGTTGGCGAATTAATGGATATTGATTTTAATCAGGAACCAAATATATAATTATATAGGTGACTACATAGGTCATGACACTAAATAATGAAAAAAATAATTTGTTTTAAAATATCATATATCGTTTAATATTTCCTGACGTAATTTGCAATTTTCGTCAAAAAATATTCCATCATGTCGAATATCGGAATTTCATACGCGGAAATGTAATTTCCGATTCCAAGTACTCCAAATATAATTATTGTCGATGAAACGTATTTATCATGCACGTTCCTGAAACAAAACCTGATTTCATGGAATGAGAATTCCAGGAAGATGAGATCTAGAACATGTTCTTAAAAATAATTGATGTTGTAATGTTTTGGAATCAAAGTGGCTTAATTTATATTGTTTTTTTTTAAAAAAAGTCTTTGAATTGATTCCACCAACTACAGAAACCTCGTTGACACAGGTAGATTTAATCTCTACAAGTAACATGGTCTCCCTCTATGATTGAGAAACCTTTATTGGTTTATGACATAATCCTTCCAACAGTCTCGATCTTTTTCCAAGTAACATTTTTCAACTCAAGAATATGAAGAAATATTTGTGAGAGAAAACTACCAAAATGTTATAGATTTTAAACAAAATGTAATACTTTTCTTGAAAGATCAAAACATGAATTTTTCGCTTATGTTATGTGGTTGACATAATTTACATCTTGATCGAACTTAAGCAGAATTAATTAAAGAAACATGTTTTTTAAAAATAAATTAAATAAAATAACTCTTAGAAATTTTAGTAAAGCTAAAATTTAAAGTAAAATCAAATTTAAATTTCTGATGTGAATAATTCCGGGAAAATACAATTTTTCAGTATGAAGAAAAAAAATGTAAATATAATTATGTAAATATATTAATGTTAAAAGTGTGTTGTTTAAAAAGATTGTAAATAAGCGGAATCACCGCACAATTATTTAAATAAAAGGTTACAGTTTCAAGTGTTTTGAATCTGAATGATTTGTATTAAAACAGAATTAATGAATAAAGAACCCGTTAAATCGGATAATTTTGAATCGATATCCAAAGCACGTATTATCAATAATAAACTTTGTAATAAAAAACTACCAATCAGTTTTATATCACCAAAAGACCGACAAAAGCATAAAAACTTTGCTAATTCCATTGTAAATAATACGGATAATAAGAAATTAATTAATAATTCTCGGGAATATTCCCGGATTTTCACGAATTCATGTTCGTCATCATCAGTACAGAATTCCGGAGAAACAAGAATTCGATCCTATGTAAATACTAAGAACGATTGCAATCCATCAATTCTTCCATCGAATAATGCTAAAGGAAGAGCACGAGAAACAGTCCTCATCAGGACTATAAAATTTGATTGGATGCGCAGCGCAAAACCATTAGCCATTGAGGAAGTGTGGACTGAAACATGACTTATGTTTGAACATAAAACCTACACAAGCTTTTTGATCTTATGATAAAATAAAGTATTTGTATTGATTTTCTGTCTGACCCAGTCCGGGTACTTAAATATCGTTCTTTTTATTCCTTTCATGAATAAAATTTTAAATACTTAGAAATCGTATAATATATTTGTTTTATAAGTATAAAAAATTGTAGATTAAAAACTATAAAACAATAAAAAAAGAAAACATTAATATAACGTTGTATAATTTAATACTGAAGGTTAGAGAAAATGTTTTTTAATATTTAAATTTTCAAGTTCTAAATAAATTTGTTCTAAAACATTTGACAATAAGGTTTTAAAAATATATAAATATGCATTGCATTTATTTGTCCCGTAATTTGGCTATAATTACATGTACTGATATACAAAAAAATATGACAAATAACAAAGGGTATAAAAAAGAAAATAAATCTACAGAAAATAATTAAGAAAATTGTAATTATTAGAATTTTTTAAAAAAATATTTAACGATTTAATTATTCTCAAATTTACGTCCTTCTTATTAAGAATAGGAGAGTGATTCTAAATTGACAGGAGATTATGTTCCCCGTTATAAGGTTTAGGGAAACGGAAACCTTTTCATGATAGAATTTCATATATTTTAGAATAATGTCAGCTAAAAAAAATAAAAATTAAATTTTTATCATGTGAATTTAAAATAAAATTTTAATGAAAAAAATAAGAAATAATATATCAAATTTCGGTTTGTAAAAATCAATTATTTACAGCCATAGAGAAAATGTTTGACTATAAATAATACTGAAACATGTTCCGTTGATCGTCTCTGGAGATCTGCTTTCGGAAATATATTTAAAATTTCATTACTATCAATGAGTAAAACAAATTAAACCAACAGAGTTGAGTGGGTAAACCTTTCCCGGTTTGCAGGGAAATGTTGTTTGCAGTGAAATATGATATATAAATTCAAAAAAGAAAAACAAATATCAATAATAACTGAAAAAAATTATTATTCATTATTGCAGTATGCATAAATAATTATCAAAATAGTAATATGTATTCAGTTTTCCGATGTTGATCCCTGTGTCGCCGGAACCTGTCGGAGCTTATTGACTTCGATTCCTTCCAGACTCCTAGTTTGAGTTTTGAGAGCTACGTAATTCGTAAGTAGGATTGCTGGCCCTGTAAATATAGTCTCCTCTTAGCCTAGGGATTCTCCCTAGTTACCAGGCTGCACCACGAGGAGGTGTGAGATGCAAACTTCTCTGTTGAGTAATATTACTATCACTTTCCGTTCAAATTTGTTCTTCAATTCGTTTACAGAGATTACGACAAGTCTCTCCGATATATATGGTGTCATATCCATTACATGTACATTATATATTGCAACATAAACCAGTTGGAGTGATAAATTTACTACTGAGCAAACTTCTTCTCTTACATGATCTAGATACAATTTTCAAAATTAATAAGTTATTTTCATCATGTTTCATAATACAGTTTTGAAATTTTCTGACAACCTCAGAGTAAGGAGCTGTCTAAACTGTTATAATCCTTTCCTTTCCCATACGACGACAAAAATATACATAAATAAAAATAAATATAAGTTATATTGTTTCCAGCAGGATACTTTGGACCAGTACTGTTGAAGGAGCGTCTCACTATGTCGCTGCCACCAAACAAATGATCCCAAGTATCATATCATAAATAATAATAGTACTAGTAAGAATAAAAATTGAAAAAATTAAATTAAAAACTTACAAATAATAATAATCAAAATCAATATAGTTTCTGAATTTTCTGCAACCCTCAGAGAAGGAACAGTGAAAACGAGTCATAATTATTATTTTCTATCTGATTTTTATTTTTTTTCTGAATGAGTAAAAGATCAGTTCACAATATAATGTTGTTTCATAGCGTAATTTTTAGTAATGTCAAAGATTATCAAATAATGCTTAAGAAAGATAAAAAAAAATTCGAAATTTCAAATATTGTATAAAAGATCTGACCTATTTTCCATCTTTTTTTGTAATTTTAATAGTTTGCAATGTACTTTATCTTCTAATGAATTTCCAGAGAATTTTTAATTAAAATAGTTAATGATATCAATTAATATTATCGATAATTAATTAATGTAATTGAATCGCTATAAAAAGAAATATTTCGAAAAATGATAATTACAAAGAAAATAATAAAATATTAATTAAAACTATGTTTAATTCAAAAGAAATCCAGAATTAATAAATTAACCGTTGAAGGGTTCCATCTTAGATGACATTTTCATACAATTATATTTATGTGTAAATGAACATTATTTATATTAATTTGATAATATAAGCAATATATATATATATATACGAGTAGTGACTTACTAAAATATTTTAATGAAAACGAAAAGTTTAATAATAAATAAAAATTTTAATAAAGCATACGTAAAGCACTTATAAAGCAGATATAAATTCAGATTTCAAGTCACTTTAATTTTTATATGGTCATGTCTTCTAAATTTGATGGAAATTCGATATGTAACCCCTTTGCATGGCAAATTTTGCATGGAAAATGTAATAAATCCTTCGATTCTTAGAACCCTATTGTTTAAAATAAATTAGGTTTTCTTTCAATCTCTATATATTTCTTCAATAGATCTGCTTGCAGATTAACCCTAACTATATTTATCGGAGTCTGAAACTAAAGTCCTAACGATCATTTGTATTCATTGCCAGCCGCTGATCATAGATCATATGCTATTCGGAAGTAAATACGCTTCTCAACCATGCGTCTTTAATCTTCCTGGGTGGTTTCTTGCAATTCGCAAGTATTCCTGTACCTTGTCTATTCTAAACGACAAAAAAGTAAATATGGTTTTCGAAAATTTTCACCAGAAGATGACTTTGTGTTTTTATAGTTTCCCTGAGAAAATATGGTGAAATGCTCTCGATTGACTCAAAAATTTGGGCTTAAACACCAGAGACATTAAATTAACATTATAGATTACTGTATTAATTACTAACTGTTTTGGATATTTTTCAGAAGAACTGTTATATTTTGGTTATGTTTGAGATAATCTTGAAACAAACTAATTTTCCAAATATGCTTGTCTTAAATTCTCTAACCCTTTATGATTATGACATTTAATGATTTTTATCCTTCCATAACCCTTGTTTTGTACAAATTGCCCTTAAAGTTTTTCTTTATAATAATTAAAATTTTGAAATACAATTTGCACTTTTCATTTTATACTTTATTTTACTATGATATGTTTACTTTCATTGTAAATTCTTCTGTGATAGTACGCTGAATGTCTAGCGAAAGAATTTTTTACATTTGCACTTGTTTTATTACATCCCTTTGTACATAAACACTTTTGATAACATTAACCAGTGGCAATTGAATCTAATCTTACAAAATTTCTTAATGGCATTTCTCTAATAATCTCTTAATAATAATCTCTTACGTTCATTTTATTAAATATTGTTTGTTGAACACAAGTTTTAATAGCCCCGTTGTATCATTCGACACACTTTTTTATGTATATATATATATATATATATAT
>MQRK01243125.1:9350-64881 GCA_001938485.1 Girardia tigrina | reverse complement strand
ATATATATATATATATATATATATATATATATATATATATATATATATATTCCATTTTCAAGTCCTAAATAAAGATTATCACTCTATTTGAAAGATCTACAAGAAATGTGTGAATAACATTATGGAAAATGTTTTAGCAAGTGCTATTGTTTACGCGGTTCCGACTTGTATGCCTACGTTTTAAAGTGTTCATTTGATACCATTAGCTTAAAATGACTGTCTTCTTCAATTAGACCAAAACTCTTTAGACATCTAAAAACCTCTTGGTCCAGCTCGAGCAATACTTGATGATTGGCCACACTGTAAACTGCTTGCATCTTCGATAACTGTTTTCCAGTTTGCGGATAACATGGAGATCAACAATTCATAATATTTCTATCAATATACTGCTGTCGCGCAGGAATATGCGCATAACCAGTTTCACGATCAATAGCATCAGCATATGAATATTGATATTAGTATGAGAGAATTTTCGACAGATCCAATATTTAAGTCTTATACATTGACTTTGTTACCATACTTATATAGTTCGCTGATATGGTGGATCATGTCAGAGTTTGTAGCAGCTGTTGTTTCTTTATATTTAAACATTTAAGGTTAAAACTGTAAAAAGTTAATAATTTTTAATATGAATTTTTTATGTAAATTATTATTTTGTAAAAATAAGTATTTGTTATGTTTTTGTCATACTTTAATTTTTTTGAATTTGGTAAGGAAATCTTTGCTAGTTACTTGGCAATGGGAGATATATAACTAATTTTACAAAATATTTGATAAAAATTACAATAATACATTTTCATTGATTTAAAATTAGATTAGTAATAATTAAATTTATTTGATTATAATCCGTATTATAAATAATTATGTATATAAATAGTAAAGCAAAGTTCCATGTGGCTTGATGCAGATATAAAATCAAAACGTTTTGAAGGATTTAGACCTTTGGATTGATATAATTTAATTTGGTTTTTTTTCAAAAACATAATATACGACAAACCAAAAATATGATTAAATCATAAATTATGGGATCAAGCTGTTCCAGAATAAAACTTCCAAATTTCAATTACAATGAATTAAATATGAAATAGAAAGTGTAAAAAGAGGATTTATATTAAATCATGAGTTTTTGTAAATAAAAAAGTATTTGATTCTATAAACAATTTTGAATCTGAAAATTTCCAGTTGGTGGTTTAAAGAATAAATAGTTGCTTATCAACTTTGGTGACTTGAATATTGGTTGTTAAATCGGAAAGGGTTGTGAAAGTGTTTAAGATTTTAAAAAAGTTTTTTTCCTATTTGAATATTTGGTGATTGAAACCAAATTATTGAATGATCGAACATATTTTAAAAATCGTCAGTTTTGATCTTTAATGACATTTTAAAGATTTTCGAAGAAAGTGCGAATTTGTTTAGTGTCACATTTGATTATGGTGAGATCAACAGTAACTTAAAGTCTTTAAATACGAAAGAATTTGGCTGTATAAAGGAGAATTCGATCAGGATTAAAAAAAGTTATTATACTTTTCTAAAATTTTCAAAAAATCTCTCCCTTAAATTGTCTAAGTATTGGAGCATAAGGAGAACCTAAAAGAAGAAATTGACCACGAGAGCGTTAATTTAGGTGGATGTTTGAGTAAACTGAATTTAATATTGGAGAAATCTTACGATAATTTTATCAATGGACAGCGTACCTCTGAACCCTCCCTCAGGATTTCTATTTAACCACATGTTATAGAAAATATCATATATACATATATATATATATATATATATATATATATATATTTATATAATTGTGTTTGTAAATTACCCCGTAAATTAAAAATAAAATACGGATTTTTATAAAACACAAAAATCATAAATCATTGTCAATTAAGACCAGCAAAATCCGAGCATAGGTATTTTATAATATTATTTTTAGTTTAATTCTAAATTTCATAAATGAAACAACCTATCCCATAATTTATCAAATATATTTTATTTTATAAATTATTGAAATATTTTTTAAAAAATAGTAATGAATTTTTAGAATTACAAATATTTTATTTTTTTAACAAAATTTTATTTTTACATATAATTTATTTTGAAGGTTTAACCATAATCTGTTGGTGAAAGATTTAAAGGCTCATAATAATTGTAAAATCAATGAACAATTATGTCATCCAAATACAAAGTTTTCAACTGATCTGTTTTTTTCATAATTTAGGATATAATGATCAAATATTTTTTCCTCCATTCTCTCCTGCCAATTATTAAAATACAGTGAAACCTCCATAGAGCGGAAATTAATCGGTTTTGACCGAATATTTTGCCTGTTTAGCAAAACTCATAAATAAATTATATATAATTAATAAAAAATAAAAATTAAATAAGTAGTTTAAAGTTAAAAATTAAATAATAAAGTAAATAAATAATTTAAATTCGGTGATTGATAATAGCCGGAATTTTGAACTAATTTTAAGTGATTTGATTTGTTTAAATGAATCAATTGGAAAAATTTGTGTATGTGACTAAGTAGCCACAATTTTTGAAAAAAACAATTTAAAAATAAAAGTTTTCAATTTCTTTAAATCATTATTAAAAATCATTTGTTTAAATAATATTTATTTAAAAGCATATTTTTAATTTTAAAAATATAATTTTAAAAAATAAAAATATGGCCTTTATAACGCCAATAAAAATGAGCAATTCCTCGTAAAAAATTAAAAGAAAAAAAGATAGATTTGAAAACAAAGATAAAAATCATACAAATTGCCGAGAAAGGAAACAGTGTAAGGTTTGCTGCAAGGGACTTCGCTGTGTCGAAAAGCACCGTTCAAAAAGCATTGGAAAAAAAAGAAACTATAATGGCAGAGCTAGAGTCGGGAAGGTCGCTAAAAATAACAAGAATAATTAAGCAAAGCGAAGTAAACATTATTTTATGGAGATGGTTTGCCAATGCTAGATCATTGGGTTATCCAATAAGAGGTCCTATTTTACAAGAAGAGGCGCACAAAATATCAAAAAAATGATATTGAAGACGGGACATTTATGGCATCTGAAGGGTGGCTTCAAAAGTGGAAATCTAGGAATGATAATGAATAGAAAATTTAGAAAATTAATTAAAAATTTAGAATTTAGAAAATTTGCGAGGAATCTGGTGCAGCTGATATTAAAACTGCTATAGAATGGAAATCAAATTTAATCTTATTTTATGAAGATTATGATTTTGCCAACATATTCAATATGGATGGAAGTGGATATATGTTCAGATTCTTAGCGGATAACATTGTCTAGATCTAGAGATATTTGTAAAGGTGGAAAACACGCTAAAGGCAGATTAACAATTACTTCAATGTGTTCCAAATTATAATAGAGAAATCATAATTACCTAGATGTCTAAGAAATATTGATTTATCTATGTTAAACGTTAAGTATTGTTTGGTTAAGTTCAAAAGCCTGGATGACTACAACCTTATTTAATTCGTATCTTAGAGAATTGGACGACTATTTTAAGAAAAGAAATGGAAAAATACTTTTATTTCTGGATTTAATTTAATTGAGTGCATTTAATTGATCCTGAAAATAAACTAACAAATATTAAGCTAAATTTTTCCCACCTAATTTAACCAGTGTGTTACAACCACTTGATGCTGTGATCACAAGGAGTTTAAAGGCATAACGCAGAAAGTATCAGATTTTAACTTTATTAGAAAAAATTCAATAAAAAGTGAATGTATCTGAATTCGCTATGAAAATGAATATTTTTGATGCTATTAAATTTTTGTCTAGTGCTTGGAACGTTATAAAGCATGAAACTATATAGAAGTGCTTTAAAAATTGTGGATTTTCAAAAAATACTGATATCGCTAAATATGAAAAAATAATAATATTAATGGAATTCTAATATCTAAGGACGAGGCAATAAATTGTTTGACGAAATTAATAACTTATGCAAAAGAAAAACATATGTATGAAGGGGAATTAAATTTGTTAAAAATGAAACAGGATGTTATTTCTCAACAAAAGAAGAATTTGAAACAGAAATCACTTACAGATTTCTTTATAAAAAAATAAATGTTGATTGATGCTTTATTTGCTCCATTTTATTTTTAAATTTTACATCTTTTCTCTAAACGTTTTTAAAACAAATTATATTACGTGAAATCTATTAGGTGAAATCTATTTATATTCCAAAACAATATCAAGTGATTTTCTTGTAAAATTTAATAATTAGTAAATATAATATTTTTGATCTATAATTTTATTTAACATTGTTTATTTCTAGAAAAAATTGCACCAAAAACTTTATGTTACATTCTATATAAGGTACACCATCTCATAAGGTACATTTTCGAAATATTTTCATAACAAATAGGGTGTACCTTATGGAGAGGTTTCGCTGTAGATGCATAAATTTGTTAGATAAACGTTTTTCACAGAAATAAAACTAAAACTGGTCATTAATGTCAAGATATAAAAAAAGATATAATGATGTTATATCAAATAACTAAATTATACTAATTACTCGAAATTGAAATTGAAAAATAGATTTAAAAAACAATAAACTAACTATTCCACTACAAAAGAGGTATATCTTTGCTGCTCAGACACTTTGTATAGAAATTGCGTGTATAAAACATCCGAGTATAAAAATATAATTTATTTAACAATAATTGTTCGCTTTTTATACGAAAACACTCATCGTCCTGATAGTACACGTTGTAAAGTCGCTAATGTTTCTAGTACCAACCATTTATGTTAATAAGTCGTTGAAAACATTTGGATTCACCATATTTTTTTTAATTTAAATTGATTTTTTTTATATTTTTTAATCACGTATCAAATCGTCTTTTAATTTTGCTCTTAAAAATATTCGCCAAAAAATTATTTATTTTTTATTTATTTAAACAAAATCACAAATAATAATCCCGTACACAATGACACACACACAAGATTTTACAATCAAAATTCATTAATCGGATCACAGGTAATCATAAATTACTAGATTAATATTAATAAAGATTAAAATTTTTGTTTATATTTTGAAATAATTTTGAATAAAATTAATGATAATAATTCATAAATTAAATTCAAAAAAATTAAAATTCATTATAAATTAAAATTCAACAAAATTTTATTAATTTTCATGAATATGATAAATGGGTAATTGGCAATATTTTGAGACATATTTTTGTTTATATTTTGAAATAATTCACTAAATAAAATAAATAATATTTATAAAATAAATCAATTAAATTATTAAAAAAATTAATTATTCAAATCTATTATAAATTATTAAATGATTATTATTAAATTTAAATAAAATATGAATTATTATTTTTTATTTTATTTTTTCACAATATAAACAAAATATTAATCTTTAATAATATTAATCTAATAATTTGCGATTATCTGTGATACGATTAAGTGACTAAACACACTGTGAATATATTATTTTACACATCAAAATATGTTATTAATATGGGGCCGTATCCGTTTATTTAACAGCAAATCCAGTATTTCTTTGCATTATCAGTACTTTCTAATTATAAAGACATTCAAAGTTTTCGTAAATTATCAGAGGGTTACCCTTACGTGACATTGTAATCTGTGCCATTTTTGATGGGATATTTTTTAATTTAAAAAAATCGAAAATTTGTAAGTTGTATCTTTGTAGTTTTTGCATTTTGTTTTTCAATTTTTTATTTACTTTTCTTTCTTATATCTAATTGTTTTATGCATAAAAGTTTTATGCAGAAAACTCTTATACATGACATTTTTATAAATAGAGGTTTTTAAGCATAAATGTTGTACACAAAGTGTTTGTGGACCAAAAATGATTAAGTGGACAATTGATTTAAAAAATAATTACTAAGTGGTTTTATGTTATTTTTAAATTAAATTTTAAAAAAAATTGAAAAAATATTGCAAAAATTAAAATGAAAATTTGTTTTTTAATAAATTTCGATCCTGAATTATATAGTTCTCGTATATCAATAAGCTTTTAATAAGTATAACACATTAAACATTGAAGAGACTTTCTGTCCTCTGTGAAGGTTTATTTAAACAAAAAAGTTTAGTGCTAGTATTTATTTAATCTTAAAATCTTAAAATTAATGTGATAACAAATCTCTCTACAACCTTCTATTTGGATGACAAAATTAATAAGTAGTTGTATAGTTATCCTCTGTATATATAAACAGAGACAAAACTTATTTTCTCTTGGTCCTAACAATGAAAATTATACATCTTTATACCTTCAAAATAAACACTAATGATTGATTTTAATTTTAAATATTTTACATTGTTTTTTAAATATTCTGTTGATTTTACATATTGTAAAACATTTAAGAGGAAATCATTTACGTGACTCAATTTAAAAGTTTTGCATTAATTCAAATTTTTCTTTTTTGTTTTTTAAAACATTTTCCGTTTTGATCAATTTTCTAACTTTGTCGATGCCGATCAATAGTCAAACTTGTATTGTCTTTTGTTGGTCGTAAATCTTTCTAGGTTTTTTAAGTCAAAAAGTAAGTCATAAAGTAAGTTTTTTTATATTATATTCATATATCTTTTTCTTAAATATATTTGTATTTTGTAGTTTCTACGAATTGGTTTTAAAAATTTTTGCAAAACTTTTAATAATTTATTTGATAAGTATTCATATTAAATTCATTGTGAAAATAATTTACAGTTATTCTCAAATTATTATTTATATTTCCTTATTATTTATATTTCAACGTTTCATTTAAATGATTATATCAATTAAAAACTCTTTTTTGTCATTCCTATTTCAAAGTACACATTAAGGTTGTAAAGCAGCACCTTTTCCAATTAGATTAACCGGATAAAATCGTCTTCAGAGACGACAAGTGGGGATTTCTTTGGTAATTTGATTATAACATCTTTGATTTTCCGACTCTCTAGTCGTTAAATTTATTCGAATGGAAAACTTTTAAGTGGCGCTTTTCCAACTGAAAATCGACACTGGAAATACTTATTTTACTACATAGTTACGTGGACTCACATTTAGTTCGTCCTACGCATCCCTAACTACTCTGGCATATTTTAAAATAATAATTATAATGTACGTATATTTTCAATTTAAACTACTTGATTTTTTGTCAGTGTTTAGATACTATTTTTATTATCACATTTGACTCCTTAAATTATAAAATATATACATATATATTTGTAGTGTACAACATGTATTATTAAATTATTATCATTATTAGGTTCGTGATTAAAATTCTAAGTCATAATTTTGTAAACTTTATTTCTACTACAATTTTCATTATTGAAACACATTTATGAGGAACAATATTTCGATTACATAATCCAGATCTAAAAATTTTAAATATAAATAATAATAATATCGATGTATAAATATATATATATATATATATATATATATATATATATATATATGTTGGGATCCCAGGATTTGCTTGGGCGTCAATTTTAATTATTTAATTAATTGATTAATTGTAATGACCTAATTAATGAAGAAATTAATTAATAGACGCCCACGCATTCCTTGTTTAATTAATTGCACTTATTAATTATCTTTTTTCTTAGTTAACTAAATCTTAAATCAATTAATAGATAATCAAATGTAGAAAAAATAAATGATAAATAATAATTTTATGTGCTGATGATGGGGAAATAAAAATTAAATTTTTTTACAGAGCTTTATTTAAATTATTTTTTAAATATAAATATATTTATTTTTCAAAAAAAATAGATTTTTAAAATTAATGTCATTTACAGTTTTTTTTAAAAATCATTAATATTTACAAAAAAAGGTTTTAATTTACAAAAATATAAAGAAAATAATAAAATAATTTATTTTGACAAGTCGGCAGAATTCTTTTAATTTTCAGAATCCAAATAGACAATTAATTCAGCTTTGCTTTTATTGTTGATTATTTTTTTTTCATTTTTGCACTTTTATATATTTTTATAAATGCAAATTTTTTGTATTTTTCAAACGAAAAAATGGTTAGAGTAAAATATTTGTGTTACAAAAACGACTATTTATTTGTTTTTTTTTGAGGAAATTTTCAAATTAAATCGATTATTGAAAAAAATAATTAATAATCGAAATAAATTAAAAATAGACATTTTATCTTTTTTTTAGAGAAAATTCATAGATTTAAAATGTTTTTTTAAGTAAATAAATATTTATATTTATATTTTTAGTTTATCCATTTAAAAGAAATTAACTAAATAAATTACTTTCATCAAAATATTCTTTAATAATATTTTAAATCTATAAAATTTGAAAAATGATTTTAGAAACAAAATTTCCAACTTCCAAATTCTTCCATTTGTCTTAGACGTCAAATATTATTGATTTTTGCATCTACATCAATTTCTTTGATTAATTATTTATATTTTTATAGTTATATAAAATTTGAAATTAACAAAAAATTTAATAATTTTAAGTAATAAATATCTGTGGTATTACATTTCTGAATGCGTAAGTATACGTGTATGTTATTGTTTATAAAACATTTAATCAAAGAATATTTCTATATACTTTTTCGTTTATATTAAAATTCAAAAAAGAACCTAAAAAGTAAAAAGTTCTAACCTAAATTATTTTATATTTAGTATATTATAAGAATAACATTTAAGTCATCAGTGTTAGGATGTGTACAATAATAAAAGGCAAGGGAATGGAATATAATTTTTAATAATGAATGATTGAATTTAAAGATGTTTGATTCCTCATTTACGGCGTTAGGTTGCTTCCTTTTATCTTTTTTAAGATTGAAACTAGAGGAATTTAATAAACATTGTGATTCATCGAAAATAGATCATAACTTATTATAGCCATATTTCTTGCCATAAATGACAAGCTGCTTGTAAAGGTCTGCAGTGGTGGTATATGTTAGCTTAAATTATCAACATATGTATGGACTTTTCCTCAAGCTTTTAGACTTCACATTTACCGATTTAAGTTTCAAAGTATCAAGCGTCATACACAATGTATATGACAATTGACTGTACAACTCCTTCTGAGAAACAATGTTCAAGTACTCCTAATCTTTAAAATCACACTGCAAATTAATTAGTTTTCATTTACCAGCTGAATGGAAATTTATTCAAATATTTAGCTATACAAATGAAGCAACGTCTGTAAAAGTTTATTTAAAAGAATTTCGAAACGCTCAATGCAACATTTATCATTTGATTAGAAGGATTTAATTATAATGAATAAGATAAAAAAGAATTTTTGTTCTTGATGATTAAATTTTTTCTTTTTTCCTTCAAACAGTAAATAAAATTACGAATAAAAAGATTAAAAAGAAGACATAAAAACAAATTACTCCCAAAAAGAAAGAAAAAGATCAATAAAGTAAATGATCTTATCGAAATATAAAATAACACTGAACGTTAAAAACTGAAAATTCGGATCTTCAATGCTATCAAGATACTCAGCAGTCAATGTCGTCCATGATTTCCGTCTCAAATCCTTACCGGTTTTATCCTGACATTTATGAACAAAATTTGACATCTTCGATATATATTATAAAGGTATAATATCTATATATTGTAGACCTTACAATTATTTTTTTGTAAACGAGAAATATTTCTGGTAGTGCTGGAAAGTAACTAAAATCAAATATTTATATTTATATTATACACATATATTTTTAATTCTCTTTTTTCATTACATATATGACTAGAAGAAGTTTAAAATTTTGAAATTCGCCTGTGAGCTTAGACGAAAATCCTTGGTCACCATTCCTAATTATTGAAGTTTTTCTATGGCTGTAGCACTCGTACCTTCTGAAGATAATGGGGTGGGCTATCTGCTTTAATAGAGACATGTAATATTCTTAAAGTCATGCTAAATGACTACTTCCTAAGTACGTAGTATGGTTTGAGTGAGGATAATTAGTATGTTGAAATTGGTATATTGAAAATTATATGTTGAGTTTAATATTTGGAAATGTGTTTCATCAACCCAGATGGATAATTGATATTTTGGATGTTCGTAATTTGCATTTTAAATTACAACATAAGATATTTAAAAACTTTAAAATATTAAATCTTTAAATTTGAATGATAAAAAATTTGATAAAGTAAATAATTTTAAACTTATACTTAAATTGATTAAATAAATGTTTTTCTTTAAATAAAATCATTTTAACAATAAATTAATTTTTAGATAAAATTAATCACAAAATTATAAAAGTAGAATTTTGAAAATAAAATCTGAAAAAAATTTAAAATGAAAATTTGTTTGATTAATTGTTGGTTAAACACAAACAAAGATTTTATAAATTAAACGAGATGTAAAATTATGAAAACTTTACTAAGAATTGTCACAAAGACAATTCAAACTGTGACGAAAATAAATATGTGGATATATATATATATATATATATATATATATATATATTTAATTAAAAATGAGAAGTGTACCGAAAGGTTTTCAATTTAATCTAAAAAAAGTTTTTGAAATGATAATCAGAAATTTTCATAAAACTTTTTTAACTGGTTTATTTTAAAATTATTTTATTTTTTTTAAAGTGCTCTTAAGAATATATATATTTCTTTTAATAAATATCCGATTATCCTTCATTAAACTTGATTAATTTAAAACGTTTCAAAAATTTTCATAGAAATTATTAATAATTAATGTTGTAATTTAAAAGTGCCATGAAGTGAATTAAAATTTAATAAATTTTTAAAAAATAATAAATGTCAATTGATGTAATTTTTTATTATCATATTACTTAGGAGGAGTCAGTTAATTTTCAGTTCGCTGATCAAAATTTAAATAATTTTAAATATTATTTTGAACTGAAATCAAATTCAAAATTTAAAATAACAACTTAGAATGATACTTAAATATTTTACATTTAAATTAGAAAATATTCTTTATGAATTTTAATTTGAATTAAAATATTATTTAAGAAGAAGTATTAGTTGCTCAAACAGATCTGATTAAGTAGTTGTAAATTATTAATTTTAGTCAAAATTTGAATTCTATTAAAAAATTAATTTTTCAAATTTTAAATTGAAATAAAGATATGATTAAAAATTAAATATTTAAAATATAAAAATATAATATTAAATATAGGGTATTTTCAAAATTTTGAAAACAGCATAACATATTACATTTAAATGCAAACGATATCTAAAATTGATTATACAAATACAACTCGCATTAATTATTTGTTATTATTTTTAAAATTACTCACTGATAAAACATTGCATTTTATATTTTAAAGAATTTTAAATCATATAATCACAGAAAAATACTTTTAAAGGTGTATTTATTGATTTAAAAAATAAAATCAAATGTTTAATAATGAAGAATTTAAAAACAAATAACAGATAATTAATATGATAATCAAAACACAATCAAATAAATTAACATTTATTATTTTTTTTGAAAATTTATTAAATTTTAATTTACTTGATGGCTTTTTAAATTTAAACTTTTATTATTGATAAAATTATATCAAAAAATATTTTGAAAAATATTTAATCAGAACTATTGTATATTTAATAAAATAAATATCTTCTTAAGAATAGAAATACAAATATTCAGAAAGACATTCTATCACATCCTTTTTCAAGTATTATTTTTAATTCTTCGCATGAACAATCTTTACGACTGGCAGTATTTATTAAATATCTTTTTGTTATAAAATTTAATAATTAAAATTTGGTACTTAATTTCAACAATCTTTCTATTTTCTTTTATATTTTTTCGGTTATTCTTTGTTTTATTTATTACTTCTGCGGCGACGTAAATGAATTCGTCAAAACTTAATTTTTTTAAAATCATTTGTATTTTTAAAGATTTTAAATATTTAAGAAAAATTATTTTTTAATAATTGTTTTTGTAATATTTAACAAAAGAATATATTATTCATTTTAATTTTTATAATTATTTAGAAATGTTTAAAAATGTTATAATTAATCAATTAATATATTTTCAAACTGTTGAAATATTAATTTATTTTTAATGAAATGATTATTTGTTTAAATAAAAGTGTTATAACAAAACATTATTTAAATAAAACTCATCCACAATGAATAATTCCAAGTTGAGTAAATGTGTTCAAGAAGAATTGAATATTTTTGAAAATTCTCCTGACGAATATGTTCCTCGTTTATTGAGAAATGGGGAAACTCTGTTGACTGCAATGATTAAGGCAAAGAAAGCAGACACTGCTCGTCAGCTATTGGAAGCGGAAAATGGTGTACATTTTTTGACTTTGAAAAACAGGGATGAAAAGTTACCACTTTTTATGGCTATTGAAGATGAATTACTAGAAACAGTTCAAGATATCGTGTATGAAATTCCATCAGTTAATATCGAAGATGATAATGGAAAACTACTAATTGATTATCTGTTTACGATTCTAAATAAAAAACTAGAAAAGAAAGAAAGAAATGAAACGGAAGAAAATGAAGTTAAGGACTTAATAAATATAATAAAAATTATGGTTCTTCGAGGAGCTTCGATAATGGCTTTCATTCCAACAATTCCGTGCAGAAAAGTAAAATTTGAATTGAAAGATTACTATATGAAACAAAATTTTGAATACGAAATTGAAGAAGTTGATGTACAGATGTGTAGCTGTAAAGTAAACCCAGTAGAATGTGCGACCAAATGTCATCACGTATTTTGTTTAAGTTGCGTAAAGGGTTTTGAGGAATGCCCAGTATGTTACGTAGAAGCACCATTATATCCTTTACGTATTTACCAAAGCTAAGAAGCCGTAAAACGCAGCTAATTGTAAATAATAAATAAATACTTTTGTTTATTTTAAATCGATTGTTTTTGAGAATTTTTAATTAATAATAATCTATTTATCGTATTCGTACATAACACACTCTTTTCCTTATATTTTTGGTAACAATCAAAGTGTGTAATATTCAAGTATTCAATAGGAAATATGTTTTTCTTGTTCACAAAACTTTCTAAATAACTAATATTCGTAGGCAAGTATCCAATACATTGTAATAATATTGGTTATAATTTTTTTCAATTGTCTCTCTCTTCGGTTGTCGACAGTTTCTTAAAGAAGAACGATACTGGTTTCAGTTTGCCGCTAGAGTCTCTATGTTTAAGGCTACTACCTACTGCTGTACCTGACGCATCTGTGCACAGAATGAAAGAGTCGTTGTTGTCCGGTGGGTATATTGGCCTGATATTTTTTACTTTAGTTATGGCTTCTTGAAATGCGCGTTCATGTTTGTCCTCCCAGTTGAATTTTGTCCGATGTATCTTGACTCTAAGGTCATATAAAGTAACAAAGGTTTCAAAAAGATTTTGATTAAGCCAGTGGTGATAGCTTCGATATAACAGTTCAATTCAAGCTGGTAGTATTTCGAAAACCAAAACCTCGATTTTGTGACTGTTTTGACAGTATTTGCTTGAGTTGATTCTCATTTTGGCGGCTTGTAAGCGTTGCAGAACTTCTTTAACGTGTTTTTGATTATCTTATTCGTTTTGGGAGAAGATAAGGATGTCCGCCAGCTTGTGAATAATTGGGTGCACCCACGGCCTAACGATTAAGGTCTAAAATAAAGAAGTTGTTAAATTACGATTTTTAAAGTAACTTCGTTACAAAAGTGATATATAAAAGACAGACTAACCAAAAAAATAATAAAAGAAAATAATAACAAATTTAAAAAGTTTGATTAATATCTTGTGAAAAAGTGAAAATTTTAATATAAAAAAGGGGTACAGGTCATTTTGGCGCCGTTTTATTTGGTGAAATTTTTTGTCTCCGTATTTGGCGACATATTCTGTTACCAAATTATATTTGTCACGTAACTTAGGGTGTTAAATTTTTTTTATATTTATTTTTAAAAAGGTTTAGACTAACAATAAATAATTTGAAATATATTTTTGTTTATGGTAACAATATTTAAAATGGCTTTAAATAATATTACTTATTTATATATATTATTATAAAAAAGGTTTACACTAATAATAAATAATTTGAAGTAACTAAATTTATAAATAGCAGAAATGCTCTTATTTTTCCTCCTCCGATGTTGAATCAATACGATAGAACAATTGTAGAAATTGATAAGACAAATAATTATGCAGAAGCAGCACACATAAATATCTATGCTGAAATTTGTGTTTGTCATCCAAAATTTTAAAAAAATTATTGATTGATTAAGAAGAATTCAAAGGAGTACAACATTTCTTGACGACAAGTGACGCTGACTTTTTTTATTATCAGTCAAAATGTGAAGAACACATCTGCTGCAAAGTGGCGTCTTTCCAAGTTCTTGCTAATATATGCTTGAAGAATCATTTCTTTAATGTATGTGATTCTTAAAAAGGTTGGGCAGCTTAAAATTCAATCTATTTCAATAATTTTACGTACAATTAAGACATTCGCTTCTATATTACTCGTTCGTGGTCCTCCTGAATCTTTGATCCTCTTAGAAAGTGTTTTTGGTCTTCTGCAAAATCTTTGGTAATTTGATTTTTTTTATTGTACAAGGGTTTAAAACACTTAATGGGAGTTTAATCTTGGAAATCGACTGTGAGGAATGTTTTGGATTGTGTTTTGATATTTTGCATGTTGTATGTTGATTCAGATTGTGTCTCTCCTACGCAGATGGATGATTGGTATTTTCTTTGATTTTTACTAATTAAAAATAATTTAATTTAATTGTAAAGTAAAAAGATTTAAAATAATTTTTGAATGTTTTAATATATTAATTTAATAAGTACTTTTTTAAAAATGTTTAGATTTAATTTTAAACCATTATATTCTTTAAAATTAATAATTTTTATTAAAAGATTTTCATTTATTGAAAATAATTAGTTTTAACTCAGAAATATATTGATCAAGAGAGATGTCAAATAGTGAATGCGCTTGTGATATTAATAAATGTTGCAAAACTGATATTGATGTTATTAATATCGACATTTTCAACATATGTGTTATATAACAATCAAAATGATTGCGATTTTTGCTTTTTAGATTTTCCCAAATGATGATATATCCAATATGATTTTGTCAAATATTTCTACAATTTTATCAAAATTAAATAATTAAAATTATAAATTATTGTTAATATGAAAGCAAATACAAATTTGACTGTTTAATTGCATAGTTTGACTAACATTTTAATAAAATATATTCCAGAAATACGTCCAATCTTCGGGGGGTCATTAGATGCTTGATTAGCAATTAAAAGAAAAACATTTTTCTATGTCAATTTTTTACGACTATTAATTACGATAAAGTTTTCAAAAGAATATTTTTTACTTTTACAGTTGTTTAATTGAAGCTCTAATTCGTAAATTTTTGTTAAATATTTTTTTAATTAAAACCTGAGATACAAATAAAATTTATTAGTTAAAAACAACATGTTAAAAAAGATAAAGAAACTATTTTCAAATTTAATTATAATATTAATTTTGTAATAGTTTGACTTTGTTTTACAATTTAACAATACCAAATTCTGAAGATTCATGATAAGCGGAGTTTGTGGTTAATAATTTTGTAATAAAATCTTTTTTATCTCAGTCTCATCTTTAAGTCTTAAAAAGGCTGCGATGGATAAAATCAAGGAAAAGACCTGTGAGAAAATCTTTTTTAATAATAGAACGTCAAGTATAAAATTTGTAGAACTAAAGTCAAATTTTATTGATAATTTACCACTACAAATATTTATGTCATTCATCAAAGAATGCACTCATATTATCGACTCATTTTTACCATTTGACCGGCAGTTTGTTGAGGTCATTTGAATTAAAATTTGGTGGGCAAGAATCTAAAAATTCGTGGAAAGTCATTTTTATGGAATCTTCGAAATGTCCTTTTTTTCCTATCAAAATAATCTTCAAATTGAGGAAGAAATGGTAGTAGGTTGGGGAGTATGCTGAGAGTTTGAGTTTTTATATTGGATCAACTTTTTATGACAAGTGACGATTAGAATCAAACATTGATCACATTTATAACGACAAAAAAGACTATAAGATAACTTTGTTACATTATAATGAACTCCCTCATTTTTGTGATCTCTCTTTTAACTCACCTAACTGCTTATTTATCTTTCATCTGTAAAGCTCATTAAATTCATTATATTCAAATATTTTTATTTATTCTTTTATTTATATATTCACAGTGATCATAAAGTAACTATCGGGTTTCAAGCTGCAAAAAAATTTGAATTATATTCTATTTCTTTTTAATTATAAAGGCATCTTGAAGCTTATTCTTTAAAAAACAATTAAAAGTGTTTGTAGCGTTGTTAAGTTCATAAAATTTTTGAATTTACAATCTTATTAAATTAATAATTAAACAATTACATTCCGTAAAATATTGTTATAGATATGTTAAAATAAGATTTTCAGAAATTTAATGTAAAAATTAATTTATGTATGAAATAAAATAAATTTTACGGTAGGTTTATTAAAAGATTTATACAAAGATTTATTATAAAGAATAAAATTTAATTTCAATTTTGATGAAAATATTTAATTGAAATAAAATCAAAAGTAATATAAAGTTTAATATTTTATTTGCGAAATGACAATAAACTAAACTGTTTTTTGTAACTTTTATTTTACACGACTAAATCGAAGTAAATTAAAAATGTAACTATAATTTTACTTTTGGAAATTGTAATTGGAATCAAAATATAATTGTAAAAATAATTAAATCGACTTAAAGAAAAATGTGATTTTATTTTTATTTTGGAAAACGTAATTATTAATGGAAATATAATTTTATTTTTCATGTAAAAAGGGGTAATTTAAAAGTTGTTAAAATAATCGAAATTGCATGTTAAATTCTATTTTCCAAAACATTATTTTATTAAATCCAAAGTAATTTTTAAAACTATTATGAAAACGAAATGGAAAATGCTATTGTATAGAATTGGGAAATTTAATTGAGAAACAGGTAAATTTCAAGGTACAATAAAATTGAAATTTAATAAAAGACGCAACAAAATTTTAATTCACTTTATAATTTTTTATTAAAAAAAATATAGAATTTTAATTCGTAAAAAATACAATAACCATATTTATATTTATATCAATTCTTATTTATTATGGTTTGTGTAAAAAGAAAGTGTAAAAGTTCCTCGAAATATTTGTTTAAAAAACTTAAATTGTGGTAAAAATAAAATTTTGTGTTAATGACAACGTCTTTTGATCAAGAACCCAATAAAAAGTACATTTTGTTTAAATGTTTTAAGCGTAAAATTAAATATGGATGAAAATAAGCGTGTAATAAATGTTATTTATTTGTGATTATTTTATTTTATTTACCTATTCCATTTGTAAATGGAAGTGAGAAAGATTGATCAATCTCAGTAATGAGATTGAACAAAGTTTAAATGTTGGAAGCTTCAGGAAGAAAGGTTTTGCTTATCTAGAATTGCGTATGCTGGGTAACCCAGAAACAAAAATCCATACACTTTTTACGTCTCTAATCAGTAGGATGGCAAGTCATTATCAGAAGCTCATCGAAGCGCGCCCACTTATTGAGTGGGCGGATATGACTTGATTCCCTGACAAAAGTTGTATCGGTATAGATCCACTGAACACAGAAGAGGTATGGCTTGCCATATCACAATGGGAGTAATTGGAAGGCACCCGGCTCAAATGTGGTTATTGCGGAGGTTTTAAAATGGGGCGGATAACCTCTCATTGACAAACTGAAGCTGAATTTTGAGATGATTTGGAATGGGGATGATCATCAGTTCCCAAAGGCTTGGGGGAGTGCAAAAGTGTTAACACTCTTCAAGGGAATAGGTGCAAGGTCTGATCCGATAAAATTCTAGAGGGATCTTTCTCTTGGAAGTCACCGGCCAAGTTTTTGCACGAATAATTGTAAATAGAATGACGCCAGCAATAGAAGAAAGGTTAGACCCTTGGCAGTTTGGTTTTCGGCCGAAAAACGGTACTATGCAAGCTATAAGTGTACTCAGGCGGATACAGGAAAAAGGTCGATATAAAAACCAGAAGGTATTTGTGATATGCCTTAATTTGGAAAAGGTATTTGATAGTGTCCCACGTGAAGTTCTGTGGACCTGTCAGGAAGGATTTGGCTTGACCGACAAGATTCTCTACCTGATCAAGGAATTCCATGAGAGCTTTATTGCCTCTGGAGGAGATTGTGAGTTTCTGAAGCATCAGTCAGGGATGTGTGATGACGACCTTGTCTTGTTAACTTGGCCTTCGATGAAGTTATCAAAACAGCAATACTGAAAGGATTCGGGGGAGAAATTACTCTGATCGACGAGCATGGTGACGAATTTCAAGTCAATAGACTTGCTTATGCGGATGATCTATGTATCATCGACTCTGATATTTATCGTGTCTGTAAAAACCTGGATATACTTAGAAGCATATTTTCAGAATTCGAGTTGACTATTAGTGCATCTAAGACGAAATTCATGTGCCTAACTGATAACTCTGGGACTGCAATATCGCAAGTGATGTGTGGTGACAAAGTCATAGAATGGGTGAGCGAGTTCTGTTAAATCGGCAGTATATTGACCACATGTGGTAGCTGTAGTCGGGATATCGGTCAGAAGTTGCGTTGTGGAATGAGTAAGTTACGCGAATTGCAGCCTGCGATTCAAAGTAACCGAGTTTCAAAAGCCGTGAAAAGAAGACTAATTGAATCAAGCATTTTTCCTGCAGTGTATTATGGGAGTAGGGGCAGGGTAACACCTGAAAAAGAGATAGCCCGGCTACAATATTTTCATAATACCTGCACACGCACTTCTCTTGACAGAATTCGTAATACGGATATGTCAATTGGTTTGCCCGAGGCGCGTGTGGTACTGGAGAAGTGGCGTATTGTATTCTATGAGTACAATAGACGAAAAGGTGTACGTGAGGTAAAAAAGAGTATTAAACTCTGAAATGGCCTCGGATAATAAAAAATTCAGGGCCGTAAAAGTAGTTGATGAAAGAGCGTATCGCCCGTGATATGCTCTTGTTTTTCGGCGGCCAAGAAGATCTGGTCGAATACCAGGAATACTTGACTGAGAGAAGAATTCTCGACACGGACGAGCAATTCAAACACCTAATCAAAGAAACATTGTCTATAATACTGATAGAAGTGATTGAACAAAGAAAAGAGTACCCGAAAATGTTCCAGCCGCGTATCAAAAGAGTACAATGCATGTATCCTTCTTGTTTCAAAGCTTTTGCCGAACAGAAAGAACTAAGAAGACACATCAAAAACGTACATACGGTCTCGACGGCGCAGCGTCAGATTGGTGAAAAACCTTTCCAATGTTTCATGGAAAATTGTATCAAGATATATAAAACGGGTGGATGGTTAAAGAGCCATTTATTGATCGATCACTTAACTTGAGGCAGTACCAGTGGTATTAGTGCTTCACAAAATAACGCAGATTGAAGATGTACAAAATCTTTGAACCCAATCGAGATACATTATGTGTCAGTACCTCTCGATGGTACCGCGGAGAAGGACACATGAGTTATTCCAAGGGTGGTTCTCGACTTTCGGTTAAGTAATACAAATGATATAGGGATATTTCAGTGTCCCTTTACTCATTGTACGAAACGTTTTTACACTGCCAAAGCTCTACAGAATCACGTTACAAGGGATCATGACTGGGAAATCGAAGCGTGCCGTGCACTAAAGCTCGCATTCTGGTATCTAAAGCAGTGCGAGAAAGTCAATAGGCTCTGTATTGTCTATTTCTGGTTTCTACCCGATACAGAGTTTATGTCTCACTACCCTGTACGCCAATGCTGCTACTGTAGTCTCTACAATACTCTGTTATCCGTTCTGTCGGGGCAGGCTTATTATTTTATTTGCGAAGCATGAGTTAGTGACTTTAGTAAGAAAAGAACTTAAACGACCTAAATGGAAAAATATTCCAACCGAAAAAAGCATTAGAAGCATCTTCAAAAAGTTTGAAGAAACAGGAAGAGTTCTAAATGCCCCAAAATCTGGAACACCATCAATTGATGATCAAAAGAAAAATGAGATTGCAGAACATTTTATGCAGAACCCCAGTCTTCTATCAGGAAATTGTTGTCAACTCTGAATAACTGTTCAAAACGTATTACGAAACTTAAAAAAGTTCCCCTACAGAATTCAAGCCACGCAACTTTTATATGAAGAAAATTGCGCTCTTAGACGTTGTATGTATGAAACGTTAATTCAATCGATAGATGCAGATGAAAATTTTCTTAGTAACCTGATATTCTCTGATGAGTCAACTTTCCATCTTAACGGTATTGTAAACAGACTTAACTGTCGCATTTGGGGCACTGAAACACCAACAAAAACATATCAGGGGTCACAGGCTAGTAAAAAAGTTAATGTTTGGATGGTGTTGTCTTCAACTCGTGTTTATGGACCATTTTATTTGAAGGAAACATAACAGCGGTGCTTTACCTGGATATGTTCAAAAGTTGCTTTATGCCATCGTTATCAAGAACATGCAAACGGAAAGCTGTGTTCCAGCAAGTTGGAGCACCTGCACATTATTCACTGATTGTGTGTCAATTTCTGGATGAAGCGTTTCCACAACATTGGTTGGGACGATGTGGTCCATATGTATGGCCGGCCAAGTCAAATGATTTGACACCACTCGATTTTTTGTGTGGGGGTATTTGAAGAATGAAGTGCATAAGAGAAAACCAGAAATGATTCAGCAACTTAACGATTTTATTTGTCAAGAAGCGGCAAAAATAGATGGTGAAATGCGCCAAAATGCAATTAAGTCTTTTCGTGGATGCCATAAACATTGTATTGATGTCGATTGTTATTCTGTTGAATATTATTAAATTTTAATAAATGTTTTTTGCTATTTAAAACAATTTTTTTCATAATGTTTTACCAAAAAAAAGTTTTACAGTTTAAAACCCGGTAGTTACTTTATGATCACCCTGTAGTTGTATAAAGACTCATGTAACTATAAAAGTAATGTTAGGCTTTTTATACACTAGTATTTGAAGAATATTTTAGATTCAAGTTTCTGCAAAAACAATAAGTTTAAATAAGTCATTATTTGTGCTCTTCTCGACATTTACTCCCAATTAATTTTCATAAATATCTTATTAAATTATTCCTTGGGTTAATAAATATTAATTTTTATAATTATGATGTGCATTTTTTAATGAATTCATCTAAAATATTTATCAAATATTTAATTTATTTTTCCCGGAGAAAATAATCCAGAAATATTCGAAAAAACTTGACAGCAAAGAAGAGTTTTAATTTCATTTTTGTATTTGCTTAATTTTGTATAAATTATTTTAAAATTAATTCAATTAGAATTTTTTTAATTTCAATTACATATCAATTTACCTCGTTTAAATTTAATAAAATATTTTAACAGTTTTTCGTAATATTTTTAATAAATAAAATTTTGCTTTTATATTTTGTTGTTTCATTAGAAATATTTAATTATCTTTTCGTTTTTAGAAAAAAAAACTGTGTATCAATTTTTTTACAAATATTCTTTCATTTATGTTTTCAATTATTCAATTAAATTTTTTATTCCCATTATTTTCACCAAATTTTGTCTGAATTTTGATAATTGTTTTAAATTTGTTATTTATGGAAAATAATTGAACATTTGTGATTTTTTTCATTTTATATTAACTCCATAGTAGTTTATTTTTTATTTAATTTTTTTTACTTAGAATATTTTATATATTGTTATTTTATCGTAAATTTGTTTTATTCATAAATATTTATCATAATATATTGTTATTAATGTCGACGAATAAACCGTCATCATTAGACTAAACTAACTATAATCATTTGCATTTATATACAAAATCAATGTTAATTTCATCATTGTTTAATTTCTAAATCATAAAAAATACTTTCAATAAAGTTTAAAAAGATGGTGTTTGCAAATTGCTTTTAGGATCATCAATGCTTCACACATGGCCCTCTCTAGTAATTATCAAATACCAATTCTTTCAATGTTAAGTGTAGTGACTTATGGTCACTAACACATACACACACACACACACATATATATATATATATATATGTAGTACTCATTGAGTTATTTGAAGAAAATAGTAAAAAAAATTTGAAAATGATTTATTTTTCCAAATGATTTAATGGCATTTTTAAAATTATGACATAATTTTCATAATTGACTTATTTGAACCTTTTACAAATTCCCAAGGATTCAAATAAATCAGCGGCTACTGTATATATATATATATATATATATATATATATAATTAAATATGTGTATAATATAAATATAAAAAATTTTCAAGCCAATCAAAGTTTATTAATTTCGACGGTTTAACCGTCAAAGTCAGAACAAATGATTTTTCAAAAGAAATTTAGTCATATGTACAGTTCTGTTAGAATTTGAGGAGTTTTTTGGAATCTGCAATTATTACAGGAGATTTATTAACGGAAATGCGAAGAAAGTAAAAGTATTAGAAGGAATGTGCGCGTCAAACAAAGAAAAACTGGTATGGACAGACGCGTGCGAAATACCATTTCAAGATATGAAAAGAACATTAATATCAGTACCAATATTGAGTTTCCCGGACTTTAATAAACCGTTTATCTTAGACAAGGATGCAAGCTTCGACAACATAGGGACAGTATTATCACAGATAGACGATTCAGGTAGAGAACAAGTTATAGCATATAGATCACACACAATGTCTGCGCACGAAAGAGGGTACTGCATAACCAGGAAGGAACTTTTAGCGATTTTTTATTTTTGTCAGCATTTAAATCACTATTTGTATGGAAAGAAGTTTAAATTACGAACAGACCATAAAGCAATTACTTTCATGTTTCAAATAAAAAACCGTTAACTGCTCAGTTCCAAACATGGATGAACTATTTAAGCAGTCTTGATATCGAAATAGAATACAGAAAAGGGGAATTACATGGCAACGCGAATATGTTATCTAGACGAAATTGCGAAACGTGTACTCAATTCCAAATGGAACATGAAGAAGCAAAAAAGGGTAAAAACAAGACCAGACTTTTAGCGGTAACTACGAGAAGCCAAGCAAGAGCAAGACAGAAAGAATGGGTACCTAAAGAAAAACGGAATGAGCTAATTATTCTAACACACAGATTATTATACCACGCAGGGACCAAAAAAGTATACGAATACCTGAGAGACAAATTCAATATAGAAGAAGAAAGGAAAACAGTTAGAGGTAGTTGAGTCATGCATAGAATGTCAACAAACGAAGACAAGAACTACAAAATCAAAGTAAGAAAATGTAAAGATAACAGCTGCAGAAATGTTCGAAAATATATACATAGACATTTGTGGACCGTGGAACGAAACAATAAGAAGAGAGAAGTACATTTTCGGAATTATAGACCATTTCAGCAAATATGTAAGCTTGACAACTATTAAAAGACAGGACGAAGAAAGGATTATACAAACCATATTACAAAGTGGATACTAAAATTCGGTGCCCCAAAAGAGATCCCAAAAAGAGATACATTTCGATTGTGGTAAAAGTTTTGAATCGAAAAGAGATAAAGAAATGTTGGAGGCAAGGGGAATTAAACCGACCTTTTCAAGTCCGTACCAGTATAATACCAATGGGATAATTGAGAGGCAATTCCGAACTATTAAGGAGTTCATCCAAGCAAGCCTTAAAGAGAGAAACTCAATGAGTTTGACAGATATATTACCAGAGATAGAATGTCCAATAAAAGCTACAAAACAGAAAACGATAGGGTGTAGTTCAGCAGAAGTAGTATTTAGGTGGAAAATAGACAGACAACAATGGTACAGTGACAGTAAAACGGACCGAGAGAACTTAATACAAAAGATAAAAGAGAAGAACACGACAGTGGAAACAAAAACGTGAGCAACTTACAAAGTGGGTGATAAGGTTTGGATTATGAAGGAAATAAGAAAGAAAGGCTACGACAGATTTGAAGGACCTTACGAAATCATTGAACAGATTCGTGAGTGGAGTTATATGAAAAAATTTAAATTAATTTTTTTTAAATTAAATTAAATTTAATATGAAAAAAATATGAAGAATATATATATATATATATATATATATATATATATATTCTGGCTTATCAATTTTCGTGTAATGGATGCAACGCGACATACATTTGAAAGACGTCCGTCATCTCTCTAAACGGATTCAGGAGCATGGACAATTGGGAAATTGTAGTAATATTGCTGGACATATGAAAGTTTGTACATCGGTTGTGAAAACAACTGATTTTAAAATATTGTGCAGTAATTTTTTAAATTATTGGGACAGAGTTTTTGTGAAGCATCATTGATTAAATCCATTAATCTATTGATTAATGTTCGAAAAAATCAAAATGATTGCGATTTTTGCTTTTTAGATTTTCCCAAATGACGATATATCCAATGTGATTTTGGCAAATATTTCTACAATTTTATTAAAATTAAATAATTAAAATTATAAATTATTGTTAATATGAAAGCAAGTACAAATTTGACTGTTTAATTGCATAGTTTGACTAACATTTTAATAAAATATATTCCAGAAATACGTCCAATCTTCGGGGGGTCATTAGATGTTTGATTAGCAATTAAAAGAAAAACATTTTTCTATGTCAATTTGATGATTAATTAGTTATTACGCAAAGTGATTATATAATCATCAATTTAATATCTGTTATGCAAAATTTGTGTAATTACCGAATTCACGAATTAGGCAACCAACTTTCTGAATTCACGAACTCGGCAATTTTTTTAAAATTTTTTTAATTCAATTATGAAATTGATATTAACATTTAATATGAAAAAATATCAATTTAATATGAAAAAATACTTTAAAATACATAAATTTGCAATTCAGCTTATCACCAAGGAAGACGTTTTAATAACTATGAATAAAAATTTTAGTAATTTTGAAGTCTATTTTGCATAATAAATTTAAATTTTTTCATATTTAATTTAATTTTTTCTTATTAAATTGATATTTTTTATAATAAATACATATTTTTTTCATATTAAATATATAATCTTTCATTTTAAATTGAGAAATTTTCATATTAAAATGAGAATTTTTCAGTTAGTGAATTCGGCAATTACATAATTTCGGCATGACATATGCAAACGTTTGTATTAAAACGTGATTTATTAATATGATTTATTATATAAATATTTATATTAATATTTTTAAAAGATTTCCTGGCACGAAAACATAAAAATATTATTGTTATAACTTGTAACGTTTAAATGATCTTTTTAAATTTCTTGAATGTGCGAAAATAAATTATAAATATTCGTTATATTTTAAATTATTATTTTTCCTCATTTTTAAAGGATATTAATAAATGGCATTATTTTTTAGCAGATCTGGTAATTTGGCAAATGGCATCAACATTCTGTTTCAAGACTTAATATTTTATATAAAACTGGTCATTTTCTATTTATAAAAATAATTTGAAAAGTAATAATAATTTCCTAGAAAAAAAATGGTTTAAAGGAAAACAGACTACTAAAAATTTGGCCCAAACAATTTATATTCAAATATAACTGTTTTAATAACTCTGAAAACTGGCAATAAATTACTGTAAAACCCCGTAGGGTATAAATTTCCTAACATTAGCTCCTTTATGAAGTTTATTGAGAACAATATTTTTTGAGGAACATATTTTTCAAGTAAGTTTTTGTAAAATAATTGACAGTTAGAATCACATTTTTAAATATACATTTGAATTATTTATATAACATTTAAAATTATGAAAAATATATATATTTATTCAGAAAATTAAAAAAAATAATGGCAACTTATGTCTAAATACAAAAACACGCAATTTATAAAATATATTTTTTACTACGATTAATTTCGGCGGTATAACCGTCATCGTCAGGTCTCAAGAAAAAAATGAGTTTTAAATCTGCTTATATAGGCAAGCAGTGATTATGTTGTGAGTATGAATGGTTGTGTCATCTAAACAAGCTCAATAAGGTTTCCGAGAGACCCGTTTGCACATTTATCTTAGGATCTAAAGATCTGATATAAAGTGCTTCACATGCCAGCCTCTCCCAATAGTTTTTAAAACGAGTACACAGATTTTTAAAATCATTTATGTTTATATTTTCGTTCGAATTTCAAACATTTCTGTGTTCTGCAATATTACTCCTACCTACATTCCAAACAGGTTCTTGGATTCTACTACAGAGATGACGGGACGTCTTACCAATGTAAGCCTCCCACGACTGTTACGAATAACTGTGTATTAGAAATAATACTGGGTAATGAATCATAGACTATGCAAAGGTTAGAAACCATTTGACAAATACGGCTTCAGATGCAAGAGTGCGAGCTATCAATTTACGGGCACGCTTCGGCTTTACTCTGAGAAATGACCAGTCATGTTCCTTCGTTCCATGATTCTGGAGACTTCCGACTGTATAAACCCACTTAGTGCAACGGGGAAATGGGCAAGGAAGCATTCCCTTATCCGTGTTATTAGGTTGGGGAAAAGTAATCCATTATTTTAATTCATTATTTATCGATCAAACAATTTCAAATTTATGCTCTTTGTCAAGGTAACGTTTCACAGTAATTTCACAAAAAAACTTGTTGCTTTTTTTATTCAGTTCTGAGTTACACGGTGTTAAAAATGGAAGTCAACAAGGAAAAAAATTCGGAACATTTTACAGTTTTTATTCGATAAAGGCAAAAATGCAAGCCAGGCGGCTGTTATTGTGAATGGTGTTTATGGTGCCAACACTGTAACAGATAATTACACGGAATTTTGGTTTCATCAATTTTTTGATGTTAAAGATGCACCTCGCACAAGCAGGCCTATCGTTGAAAATGTCAATAAAATCTCGGCAACGTATGAAGTTGACCGGCATTTTAGTAGTCGTAGCATCGCACAGGAGCTGAAAATTGACCACAAAACGGTTTTAAACCATTTGGGCAAAGCAGGATTCAAAAAGAAACTTGATGTTTGGTTCCACACCAATTAACACCAAAATACATGATGGATCGAATTTCCATCTGCGAAGCCTTGGCCAAACGAAATTAAATCGACCCATTTCTTAAAGGGATGAGAAATGGGTCACAAACAACAATATTGTACGAAAACGATCGTTGTCAAAGCACAATGAAGCACCTCAAACGGTCGCCAAACCAGGACTAACGGCCAGGAAGGTTCTACTGTGTATTTGGTGGGACTAGAAAGGAATCATTTATTATGAGTTGCTTCCGTATGGCCAAACACTAAATTCAGATCGGTACTGTCAATAATTGGACCGTTTGAAGATAGCAATTGATGAGAAACGACCAGAATTGGCCAACAGTAGAGGTGTTGTGTTCCAATCTAGTATATTTAGTAAGGTACTTGACCACTGGTTGTATAGTAAGATAAAACCTTTTTCATTTTATAAAGAGGAGGTTTTCACTCTTCGAAAGGCTTTTGAATCACATTACAAAATGCGGTTCTGTTCATTCTCTGTTGATTAGACACTTCAATCAATCGTTAATTAACATTCAAAATTAACAAAATAAAACCACATCAATATTTTATATATAATATTATAATTATTATTATTTTATAAATAGAAAAACTCTTTTTTTGTTTTGATTATTTTTCCATTCTGATAATATAATTCTTTTTTCTTTATTTCTTAGATGATGTTTGAAAAAAGTTTGATAAAAAATTAAAAATTAATTTAGCAAAGAGAAAATTCAATCATTTATTAAAATGAACTGGAAACCGCACATTTGAATAAGACATTCTTATTTATTTTTGTTCTGTTTTGTGGGGAAAATAAATTCGATCAGCATACAATAATTGAATTACTAAAAAAACAAAGTCTAACTTTACAATTTGTCTTTGATTGAATTTAGAAAACTAAAGTATTTTAAAGAAAAATATTTTCTATAAAAAATATAAAAAAATTATTTAATTTAATAATAGCCAATTATTTTTTATTTAACAAATTTAGAGTTAAATTACAAATTAAAAATAAAAATAATAATTAAATAAAAATTTTAAAATATTTTTTTAATTAAAATGAAAAAAATTTGTTTGAAAAGGAAATGAATTTTGTTTAGATAAATTTAATTTTAATAAAATTAATTGACTTTTTAATCCGAATTGTTTTTATACAATCAATAAATAAATTTGAAAAAAATAAATTAAATGAATTAATTACACTGGGTATTAAAATTATTCAGTAATATTTTGTTTTTATTTATTTCTTTGAGGGTTTCACCCATTTTGAGATTCATCTTTAACGACTCTTGTTCAATATGTATGAAAAATTACTATTAAAAGACATTTTTAAATGTTCTGTAACTTATTAGGCTCCGTGCCATTGACGTCTATAACATTTTTCTACAGACTTATTTGTCCTTTTTTGACTTTATTTGGAAAAAGTTATGAATTAATCATTTGTTATGTTATAATAAAATATTTTTATCGTACTTTCAAATATTCATTTAATTTAACATAGAAATTTGTTTAGAAGACCGTCTTCAGGTCTCGCACAGGTTATTTCCAGGAAACTGTAAACGACGATCCAAGTCATCTTCTTATAAACAATGTCCTAATCGAGGTTTTTAAAATGTACACTGTACATCTTTAGTCCTACACGATTAATCAGGTGTTCCAATGATTTACGCTTAATTTTACGTTCAAAAGAGGTCCAATGTTTCAATTTTTGGGGGCCCTGAGTGGATGACTTAGTCACATCGAATTCACTTTGTGCCTAGTCATTGTAATTAGTAGATAAATTCTCTGTACTTTGTGGAAATTAACGTAACAAATAAAAAATAGTGTTAAACGAAAACTTTACAATAATACAGATATAAAATGTCTTGAATAATTAAGAAATACTTAAGAAAAAAAGAATTATAAATTTTGGTCTCTTTGAAATGTATCAATTTTATTTTCTGTTAAAAAAATAAATTGATTATTAAAATTTAAATTAATTGAAGCTAATTTTAAGTTTTTTTTATAATTGATGATATAATATTAAAAATAAAATAAATCAAAAAATAAATCATTTCCGGATTATTAAACTTCAATTATTTATAAAGTAAATTTGTATATGTATCTTTTCATGGAAAAAAGTAAATTTTATTATTATTCATATCTGCTTTAAAACTTAATATAAAAATGATGAATATTTTTTTAGCTAACATTTCTCATAAATTATTATTTACTTATTGATAATTCTTGTTACTCATAATTTTATTGGTTTTGATAAATACTTTAAAGAAATATAATATAACTGCGTATATATTTATTAATCATCAAGTTTCTTTTTAATGTTGTAAGAATTATCCATTAAAAACCGGAAATCAAAAAAATGTTTATTTCAAATCAAAATTAAATTATGCGCGTAATTTATAATTACGTTGATTGATTCAAACAATTTCAGGAGTTTATATAATCATATAATGGAACCTTGATATATTTATAGAGATATGAATTTAAATATAAATATGTATTGATATTAATTTAATTATCCTAACACACCCTTCTTTAAAAAGCTTCAGCCATTCTATATTTCTAGCTATAACTCTACCGATTTTATTTTTCATTTCAACAGATAGATCATGTAGTTTCTGTATTATTTCATAAAGGCCTTCATAACGGACTGTTCCTTCCTGTCTGTTTTCGACTCCAATTCATTTTCGATCAAATGATCATTCATTTTCGTTAAATAATCGATATTCATAAACGCGTCATTATTGTCAAACCGACTCAACAACCAGATCGGTAATCCATTTTCGGTATACTCACTGAAATGAGACCGAATGACATTTCGTATTTAGATAATCGTTTTCAAAAGTGATTTTCGAGATTCTTCGGTTTCGATTTTTTTGATTGAAATATCCATCGGTTCCGATTCCGGTTCTTCAATCACCGCAATCAGTTTCAATCTCGTCGTAATGCATTTCAAATCATTCATTGCGTCTCTATTAGCAAGATTCGCATTCTCGAGCGCTTTCAGAGCGGCTGGTTTTCTTGTTGTAACACCGGAGAACATTTTTTGATCGAAATTTTCATCCGATGGATTTATTTCACGGTTTCTCAAAACCATCGGTCGCATATTCATTTTTGTCACCATTCAGGAAAAGCACAATTGAATTTTCTTTTAATAAGTAACTCGTTTTAATATTTTTCTCTAATAATTAACAAAATCGATATCGCTATCAAACTTTATTTAGATATCAAAAAAACTCACAATAATTAATTCGTTTAAACAAAACGAATTTTTGGCAATAAATTTTCTAACTCTAACTCTACATATTTACATATATATAATTATAGATATTGGATTAATATTTTTTTTATTAAACATTTTTTTTTAATTCATTCTGAAACACTGTCTATTCTCTATCTTTACTAGAACTAAATCACATTCCTTATATTCTCGTCTTGGTGTATTTGATTTGTCTGATTTACATGCCTCACTTTGTTTAATTTCTTCAAAAATCTTTTTATTGTCTAATTCATAGTGACGAGAGCCATCTAATGTTAAACGTTTCCCCAGTATAACTTCCACCGGACTTACCCCAGTGGTGCTTTGTCTGGACGCATCAATGCTAAATTCAATTTCTGGGAGAATATCAACCCAGTTTGAACCTCCTCTATCTTTCAGTTTTGCAATCAGTGCATCTCGAATAGTACGAAATTGACGTTTTCTTATGCCGTTTGAACTGTGATGATATGGACTGGAAAGGGGAATTATAATTAACATAGATTTAGCATATTCTTTAAAACTTTTTGACTCGAAGCCTTTCCCTCGATCTGCATGAATATTTGCGGGCGCTCCAAATCTAAATATCCACTTATGTTGGATTGTTGTAATTAATGTTTCTTCATCTTGACTATTCACGGCCGTTAAACTTATATACCTGCTAAATCTGTCGAAAATTCCTAAAATATATTTTTTACGACCAACTACAGGCAATGGTCCACAAAAATCTATATAAATATCATCTAAAGAGCGCTAAGATACTAAGTCAAGAGATACTTCCTTCGTTTTTCCCGTGTATGTTTTAGATAACTGACAGACAGGACAACTACGAACCACTGATTCTATTTCTTTAGTAAAACTATCCATATCATATTCGTCTTTCATGAAAGAATATACTTTATTCACACCTGCATGGCTCAAAAATTTATGAAAGAAAGTTATACAGTGTTTCCTTGAATTTTTTGGGATCCAAATTTTGTCTGTCAAAGTTCTTATACAACCATTGCATTCCTTAAAATTTATACTAATACCACTATTTAACTTTCCTAATATTTCTTTAATTTCATCGTTACTTTGTTGCCAAGGGATATGTAATTCCTTTTCATCTATTGCAAGCATTCTTGTCCTTGATTTGGTCAATTTTGCTTCATCATGCTTAATAAGACATTGCGCACATGTCATACAATCTGTTCTCGACAAGGCATCTGCATTTTGATGTAATATTCCTTTTCTGTACTCTTAAACCATATCTAAGCTACTTAAAAAATTCATCCAGTTTTGGAATTGAAGTGTTATTGGTTTCTTTGGGGTTTGGTTTTTTGAAATCTCTGAATTGCTATGCCGAAAGGCATTCTCGTAAAACAGACCTGTCCTGTTTTGGTTGAAAAGGCAGTTTTCAATCTCGAATTTTCTTCCAAATTCACTTGATAGTAAGCGTTTCCTAAATCCACAGAACTAAACCATCGTGCTCCTTTCAAAGAATCTAGCATCTTATCTATATTCTGCATTTGGAAGGCATGTCTTTCTGTAATCTGATTTAAAAGTCTAAAGTCTAGGCACAAGCGAATTTCCTTTTTCTCTTTCTTCCATACGCAGACCATGCGTGTATTCCAGGGGGAAGAACATTTCTTTATTATTCCATGTTGTTCCAAATTCCATATTGCTGCATCAATATGGTTTTCCAAGTGAGCTGGTTGACGACGGGATTTCTATAATATTGGCTCACCTATTGTCTTAATCTCATTCTTCACTAACTTAGTCTTCCCTATATCCCATTTACCAGCCATAAATATATTTTTATATTTTTCGACGCACTTATATACAGTTGTATTAGTCTTCAGATTTAATTTCTCTATTGCATTTTGCATTCTATGTTACTCATTATATTGAAATTTACCTACATATGGGTCTAATGGGCAAATATTCATCTTTGAATCGCTCATTATATCCTCTTTTTAAGATGTAATCACTCCATTACATTTAAGTTCGAAACCTAAATCACTTATTAATTTTATTCCAAAAATATCAGATGGAAATACTCTCTTCGAGACATGAAACAATGCATTTATTCTTAAATACCGCCACATAACATTAATTCTACATGTTCCTGACAACTCCATACCACTACCATTGGCACAAACTACATTCATTATAGATTTATTATTAATCAAAATCTGTAATTCTTTAACAATCTTTTCATCCAATACATTAATTCGAGCCCCTGTGTCAAGCAAACAGTTTAATTCCAAACCCCCAATTTTTGTCAACATTCTTGGCCTCCCATTAAAAACATTATAACTTAACTTATCTTTCAAATTCAATACAAATGCTAATAAATATCGATCTGCGCTCTTAAAGATTGTACTACCTCTAGTATTCTCTATAAATGCTATACCCTCTACATTAGTTACATTACTGATATTATTATTATTATTATTATTATTATTATTATTATAAATACTACAAATATCATAATTACGATATATATTATTACTATCATAAATACATTTACAACTACTAATATTACATATATAAGGATCCAAAATATTCTTACATTTTAAATTATGGCTCCCACCATCTCGTGATTTGATGGAGCCTCGAAGTTTGATGGTCTATCTGTTTCAAAATCAACTGATCTTGAATCATTTATTTCGTCTACTCCAGCCACGTCTTGTCAGTATTGCTGCTCATATCGACCAAATTGGCCAGATCTTTGATTCCAAGTTTGCATTCTGGCTTTATTTTTGAAACATTAATATCCTAAATATCCATGGCTATCGCATTTGGAACATTTAACATACGGGCAATCTTTCTGAATATGTCCAACATTACGGCATCAATATCAAATTCTTGATATTTCTGGACAAACTCGACGAATGTGTCTAGATTTCCTGCAATGATAACAAACAAAAATTTTACCATCCTTTTCACCACTTTGTTGTATGGATCCTTTTGGAATTGTTGCATATCTTTTAAAATCTCTTGACGGATTGCTTCTTAAATTTTGAAAACTTTGGTGGATCGGAAATTGGGAATGGGCTTTCAAGACATTTGCGAAGGTTTTCTGTCTTTGAATATTTGCGAATTCATTGACTTCCATTTCCATCTTCTCAATAACCGATTTTATTGCCTGCGGTGATTTTACTTCATGCATCAAAATTTGAGTCTTCATATTGACATCTTCCACAAAATGGGTCAAAAAATAGGACGAGTTCTTGCTTGTTCCATTTGTGATTCAGATTTTTATCGATCATTTTTTCAACTTTATTGAAAAATGCAGGAGCAGAGTCTGATCTTTTAAGTCATCAGGTCTTGTAAATCTTGGATCAACAATGTTGGTTTTTTGAACGCTTTCCGTAATCGTTTAGAAAAATCCACGATTTTCGAATCTACTGCTTCATGTGTTGCGAGTAGGTCTCTTCAGATAAATGCTTTCACCATAAGCATTTGGATTGATTCAATGATTTGATATACCTCGAAAAATCGTTGACAATTACCGATAAAGTCTTCTAGATCGCTGTTCCCATCGAATATCTTCGGTGCTAAATTATTAACGATGCATGGCGTGGTCGCCATGTAAGTATTATCCATTAAAAACCGGAAATCAAAGAAATGTTTATTTCAAATCAAAATTAAATTATGCGCGAAATTTATAATTACGTTGATTGATTCAAACAATTTCAGGAGTTTATATAATCATATAATAGATCCTTGATATATTTATAAATAGAGATATGAATTTAAATATAAATATGTATTGATATTAATTTAATTATCCTAACAAATGTATTAAGACTTTATTCATTCCTGTTTAACAATATAAATTACGTGGTGCGTTCAATAAGTACCCTACTTTAGGTAAAAATAATTTAAAAGCAAATTTTAGTTATTTTGTATGATTAAATAAATTAAAATAGATTTTAATTTTAGTAATTGTTTTATTTTTTCAAAAGCATTAGCATTTTTATTATGACATAATAGATTTTCGTCACTGCGACTATTTTAGACGTCGGAAACAATGTATGGGTCAGCAGAATGCAAACTGTCTGGAGAGCAGCCATATTTGAATATACAAACAGGGACAAGTCATGGACGAACGATTAAGCCTTCAATTACGCAGCAAATTACAATCAACTCGTTGAAACTGCCAAAAAGAATAGACGAAAGAAGAAGAACACGCCATTGTGATTTCCAGACGACAATGCACCAGTGCATACATCAGGATTTTTTGGCCACGATCGAAGGTGCTGGACTAGTGCTTGTGCATCATCCACCAAACAGCCCAGATTTGGCACCGAGCAATTTTACCTTTTCAGACATCTAAAGAAACATTTGAGAGGCATCAAGATTCGATTAAAAGACGATGTAGAGGTTACTGTGGAGGATTTATTTAATGTATGTCATCAAGAAATTATCAAAAAAGCATTTTCTGAGTTGATTATTTGTCAGCGGAAGTGTGTCTAGCGAAATGGACATTATGTTGAAAAATGATTCCTATATACGTTAAGTTTGTCGTGTTACAAAAATGACCATTTATGGAATTCGTTTCCTTTGTCAGACGGGTACTTGTTGAATACACAACGCAACTAATCATATTAAATTTTCTATATTTTTTTATGTTAACAAAAAACGTTTATTGAGAAATAGGTTTCTCTCAAACTATTTAAAAACTCATATTTGAATAGATTTCCGATATTTTAAGTATTTTTTAGACTGAAAAAAATATAGTAAAACGAAAAAAATTAATTCATTATCACCTTTTATGTGGCCTTACTTAAATCTAATGATATCGAAGTAAGTATTGTAATTTACTGTTTATTTAATTCTGGCTTTTCCAAAAATTTCCATATTTTCCCATAAACAAAAGAAACAAAAACTACAAAAACAGAACAATTAAATGTAAAATCATCATTTAGAATCAAAGGATCAAATAATTTAATTCAAACCATTTAAAATCTCAATTTTTTTTGATTTTTAAATTATATTTTACATTTTAGGTAAAAAAGAACGAGTTTGAAAATAAATAACTATTTTCATAAAATATAATATTTAAATATTAGATTATCATGTTGCAATAAAATTCTTATTATTAAATAAATATTTTTATTTTATAATGCGTTCTAAAAATATATTAATATTAAAATTTTATTTCTCGGTCTTAATATTGATTTTTGTGAAATATAATTAAAAAATTATTACAAATTTTAATTTATTTTATTTCTAATAATTAAACTTTTTTAATTTATTATTTCAATACAAAAGAAATATTTTTTTTAGTTTTCAGGCTTTCATTCAAACTATTTTTATCATTTTTTTAGAAGAGTAATTTAAATTAATGGAAAATTGTGTGGGGAAAATTTAAAATTAGAATTATATTTGATTGAATAAAATAGAAAAAAGTTGAATGTTATAGAAAAATATAAATAAAAAATTATGACTGTTTCAATTTTAAAACTAAAAAGCTAGTAATAAAAATTATACATATAAATATAATTAATAAATATAATTTATAAAATTATATTTAAAGAAAGCATGACTGAAAACAATAATGGCATTATTTTCAATAATTATAATTATAATAATAACATTTATAATAATGTCGAAACCAGAAAACTTAATTTAATAGTAATTATTATTAGTTTTAAAGCTTGCCTTGTAATGTAATTTTGTTTTTAATAATTTTTACAATATAATAAATGAATTTTGGCTTCAAAAAATGTCATTTGGTTCACGTAAATGAACTGGAAAGGAATAATTAGTTATAATCAAGGTCAAATGATGAAAGAGCAACAATCTGTAATTATGTTTCGTAATTCTTGCATGATTATAATGACAATGTCAATCATTGATTGCATCACAGAAGAAATTCTGCTTTTCTCCTTTTTTTTCACACACTTTTTTTAGAAATATTTATTTATATAATATATTTATATTATATAAATCGAGTTAACCAATTCTCAGTTTACTCAATGATTCACTTTCATTAAGTATAATATTTTCAAGAATAAAATTTAATGAAGAACATTATTAAGTGAAAACTCTTGACAAGGGGCTCCAATCCCGGGATGCCGGACCTAAATGGGTGTCCCGAAATCCTGGGATTACTGGTTTCTTTAATATGGTTTTCACAATTTTTTTATGAAAAATTACTTTCTATTTTTTTAAGATTTAAAAATAACTTTTGTATCAAAAATGCTAAAAAGATATTTTTAATTCTTACTAAGCTACTAAATTATAACCAAGAAAAGCTTAGTAAATATTTTCTGATGAAAAGCATGTAGCTTAGTAAAAATTAATATTTTAAGCAATTTTTTATTAAAAAAATTACTTTTAAAATAATAAAGCATTTTTTAAAATAAAAATTAAAAAAAATCATAAAAAAATTAAAAAAATATTTAGACAATCCCCGCAGAAGTACGAAATTTTACTTAATTACATACGACAAGAGAATAGCATGACCGACAATATGTCTCTGATGCAAGACTGCAGAACACGTTGGGATAATTTAGTTTACATATTGGAGAGACTGGTAATTGTAAATTCACCTGTTCGAAAGCTCTGATTGATTTGAATGAGATCGTCTGTTTGACTGATGAAGATTTTGAAATCATGAAGAAAATCGTTTCTGTACTGAAACCATTTAAGACATCTGTGGGAAAAGATCACATAAAGAGGAGCACTTTTATGGGGAATATTGATAAATTGGTTTGTAGAAAACTCCTTAACGAACCGATTTTACAAGAAAACGCCCCGCAGCCAATATAGTATAATTGTATACAGTAATATTTATGATTGTTTTTATCGATTGTTTATATATATATATATATATATATATATATATATATATAATTTTATATATAATTTACTATATATAATTTATATATAATAATTGACTGGGTCACTACATTTACTATCTTATTTTTGGTTCCAGCTTAATTTAGACGGGTTTAAAAATTAAAAGAAAAGAATCGGATTTCTAGTTTAAGAACAGATTCCTAAAAATATATTTCCTTAATCCCTTGATCTAATGATAATTACGAAAATCATTCTCATATTATTATAATCAAAAATAAGCAGGAAAACCCGTCCTTAATATTCAACAGTTCTCTTATTTCAAGTTATTTAGGTTGATATTTTAAATTGAGAACAAATTTACTCTGCAGTTTCCATCTTTTATCATCATTCACGGCAGACAACCGCAGTTATAATTACTTGTATATAAGTTAGAATATTTTGTTATTATTCGGATTGAATTGTTATTGTTTGCCTATATTTATAATATTTCTTTCCTTTCTTTTTTTATAACTTATTGTACTCATTTTAAATTTAATTTATTTACAGATGATAAATAACAATAAACCAAATTTAAAAATGAATTCCACAAATTCGAATTTGCAGAAAGATGTGAATAAAGAGGTAATTGAAACAACAAATGTTCCAGCTAAAGAAGCGAATCCATCATCCCAAGTCAATTTGGCAGCGGCAGCATCATTTTTTGCAAAGTAAGGATATAAATTTTTTTATGAAAAGAACAAGATTTAAATTTAATAAAATGGTTGTTGTTGTGAAAGAGAATATCTAAGAAAAATATATTTGAATTAGAATTTACAATAATGATTATTAAAACAACACACATTAAAATACATTAATATTTACATAATTATTCCACAGTTGTATTTTAAATATTGATAAGCTTCAACTCAGAATGAAAATTTTTTAATGAAAATAGAATTTATACATTAAAAATATATTTATAGGCATATTATATTTCAATAGATCAACCGTCATTTCCATGCCTTTGATTAAGAATTTAATCTACTGGTGACACAGATCTGTTAGTGAACAAATTTTGTGTTTGATAAAATGATTTTAGAAATTTATAAATTTAATTCTTCATTTGTTTAATTTAATATAACAAGTTTTAAAACCTTGAAAATAAGGTAACCCATATTTTGGCTTTGTGCTGGATTTAATGTTTAAAAAGCAGTCGAAACGTCTTTATGACAATTTTTGAGCAGTATTATTTAATAAGCCTCTTCATTTTTAATTATCAATTTGCATACATATATATATATATATATATATAATTTACTAATTTTTAACGGGAAAGATAAATATGTTTTCGATTAAATTTTGGCGAATCGTCTGAGTTCACTGATTATTATAATTTATAATCATTTTAGTCAAAGACCCAATGAACTTACTTCTTTGACATCACAAATTTAAGAAAAAGGAAGAACCTGATTTCTAAAATATATATTTACTTACTTAAATAAATATAAATATTTATTTACTTTTTTTCTGGTCATTGCAACAATTTTCAACTTATTTCAACGACGCTTATACTACTGTTGGACTGGTATTCCTCTTTATGATTAATAATGTTTTTTACGATTAATGCTCTTTAATTAATGAATTTCTAAAGAAACCACAAACAAGTATCAGTTGAACAAATAATATTGAATATTGTATTTACTAATATGGTCAAACTTCAATACATCATTCTCGCAATCAACCCTCATATGGTCAAATTTTAAAACTATAATATTGACTTCTCATTTTATTTATTAAATTAAACTAACATTTTCTATGTAAACTACATTTGTGTTCAATTTTTTGTTTTATCTAATGAATATTTAAATAAAAATATTTATCATATCTTTACAAAACACTTTTATTAATGTCATTAATACAACTCAAAAGGTGACTGATATAAAATTTTAATAAATGTCACTATTTTTCAATAAAATAAAACATTAAAAACACGTGTTTTAGAAAAAGTATTTTGATTATTTAAACAAAATAATCACATGATTTTTTATTTTAAAAACTTTTAGTTGGTAAGAAAATAATTGAAGTTTTACTAAAAAAATTTCCAGTAAATTTTTTTTGACCTTAGCCATTGGGCCGTGGGTGCACCCAATTATGTACGAGTATTTTGTGTCTTGGTTTATGTGAGGAGCAGGTTCACTCTTAAAATTCTTGAAATAATTAATTTTTATAAATAATTTCTAAAATAAGAAAATATCTAAAATCAAAAGTTTTTCAAAAGAATTATAATCAAAAATATCTTTAATTAAATTAAAAAAAATTATTTTCATGAATAATTTATATTTATTTACTAAATTTTCAGTTGTAATGAATTGTTAAATAATTGATTTAAAAAATATATATATGCAAAGGCAAATTATAATGGGTTAATATAATTATATTTTTATTCATATTATATATTGACATATAAAAAGCCTTATTTAAATATAGATATATGATTAATATATGTCTGTTAATCATTTTTATTCCAGAAAAATATGTTAATTTTAAATACTTAACTTCAATAGCTTGAATGTCTATTCACAAATTATATGTAAATTATTCAATTTATGTATATAAATCATATTTTTATCTGGTTAAATTACAAAACCAGACAATAAAAATTGAGTTATTTCTTATTCATACATTTCCATTTTATCAAATTCATTAAAATTAAAATTATATATATATATATATATATAATTGAATAAAATATTAAAAAAATATTTTCATAATGATATTTGTCTGTATATTTATTTTATTATTTATTCTTTTTTTAATATTTTATAAATTTTTCTTGTAAATATTTTTTAAATATTAGTTATTGATAACCATAAGTTCCAGCAAGATGATGGAAAGTTTTTACTTGAATCTTTTTGTTCACCAATTTCCTTAAAAAAACTTTTAAAATCGTGAATTGAAAGTGACGATCCAGTTCTATGGTTGTTAAGGTTGGTTGAATAAACCTCACAAGACATCTTTGCAAAGAAGTTCTTTAAAAACAGAGTTTTAAGAAAATTATTCTTAATAGTTAATAAATATTTTTACTTTTTTTCTTTATCTTTATTTGTCATTAAATTCGATTGAGTTATCTTACCTTTCTGATTTTTTTTAAATTTGATGATAATTTATAGATCCCTCATAATATGAATTTTGAGGTTTCATTATTTTGGAAGGATTAAGCATCTTTAGCATTTGCATGATTGTTACATCAGACATGCCTATCTGCAGATTAAAAGAAACCATAAAATCCAAGCTTCTCCTTGTAAATGCTTGAACATTTTTTATTTGGCCGATAACCAAAGACCAGCAAAATAAATGACTATTTTCAAACAGAAATTTACATGACTATTCATTTTTACAAAAGTAACTTTTATAAATTCCCGGAAATGTTTTATTACTGAGTATAAATTAAACATCTCAATTTTAGATTGATTGCTGTCTGCTTCGTATTTTGAGGAATTGACATTAGAACTTGAAACACGACATATAAGTAAGCTAATCCAAATGTCTCAAATGACATTTTTTATCATAATGGTGCTAGTAAAATGTCTAATTAAGAACGAACATTGTTGAACATGACCCCCCTCAGGCCCGAACAAGAATAGAAATTTTTTAACAATGAAAAAACAGTCTCGTAAAATATAATTTAGTCATTTTAGTATAATTAATTTTAAAAATCTGTTTAATAAAAATATTTTTTAATGAATAAAAAGAAACAAAAGTTTTAAATTGTAATAAATTTAGAAATGCTTTTAGCTCTAAAAAAACAGTTACGATAATACGTAATGTGACCATTAAATACCCGGAATGAAGATCTAATAATATACCAATTTAATTGATTTTTTTTAATTTAATCTTATAGTTTTATAGGTAACTGAAATATACATTGTTTTACCGTAACATCTGGATGTGGTAAAATTTTCCGGGCATTCAATTTTTCGTAATAATAATGCATTCTTCCGTGGAATTTTCTTATTATGTAAACGTTGTTGGCAAACGAAATTATTGAGGAGTTGAGGATGAAAGCCCATCGAAAACTATCATTTATTACTGGATCGCACAATTTAAGCATGGTAGACAGAGTGTTAGTGAGGAGAAAATTAACGGTGTTATTTAACATTTAGGCCGCAGAATTTTTTGTTTCTCCGGTCGAAATATTTGTAAATAATTAGTCCAGATGGCTTGTACATTCAACAATATTTGCGCCCCTCTGGAATATTTATTCCTACTTATCTACTGAATAGAAACAAATTTCGACCCATCCGTAATTATAGGTATTGTTACTCGAATTTCAAACTCACCAATAGTAAATAATATGATTGTACCTAATGTATGTTCATATCACTTAAATATTAAAAGTCATGAAAAATCGGATCATTTTACATATTCCTTATACATTAAAGACCACCTTAAAAATTAAAATGGGTCAATTTTGACCCATCCGTAATTCTAGTGTTAAGTATGTTGAATTTAGAATGGTGATTCTCCCACCCAGATGGAAATTGGCATTTTTTTATTTAAATTTAAAGTGATTGACTATTCGAATATAAATAAAATAATCATTTTATAAGTTCATTTTTAAATTTAACAACTAAAGTTAAGTTTAATATTTTTTTGGTAAAATTTAAATTAAATGTATTTAATAATTTGATGACATTTCTATTATTTTAGGATTTATTGAGAAATGGTAAAATTTATTATTTTTAATTAATATTAATTAATATATTTAAAAAAATTACTTAGAAAAATTGCTCGAATAATCATGATTAAAAGGGGAATAAGAAAACCAATTAGAATGATGACAAACGATGTAATACCTTCTGAGAGTCATTATGACTCAAAATGTGATTATAATAAAAATTCAAACGAGACTTTTAAATGTTCTTAATAATTATTATTATTATTACACAACAACTAAATTATTAACTATAACTTAAAAAAAATTTAATTGGACTTTAATTTATTCTAATTTATTTTTTAATTTTTTAATTATATTTAGAATCATTACTAAATTATTAAAATGTCAGTGAAAAGAAAATTGTCCAAATTATAATAATAATAATAGTAATGATTATTATTATTATTTCCATTATTACGATTAATTTTATTATATAAATTAAACATAAATAATTTTTTTAATAAAAATAAACATTTAAAAATTACGGAAATACAAACAAAAAAGGTAATAAATTGTTTTGTTTATCTCTCACTTTACAAATATTGGATTTAATTCTGTTTTTGTTCTTTTTATATAAAATCTAAAAATTGTTGATAGAAAATGAACAAATGTCTGAAATTTAAAACAAAATATTGTCTCGACAACAATTTTTTGTTTAATGTTTATATTTTCACTTTTTTCTTTAGTGTAACATTTATAAAAAAATATAATCTTTATTAAAATATAATACTCTTTAATTAACATGATTTAATAAAAGAAATTAAAATAATAATTTTCAATTAAAATTCTTATGATAATGTTAATTTCAAATAAGAAAATAATATTTTTTATTAAATTATAATAATAATCACAATAAACAATAAGATCGATAAACTAATCGGAAAATAATCCTTTAATTCACTTAAATAAACATAATAATTTACAATAAAAAAATTCATATTTTTTTTAATTATCAACTTTATCTAATAAATTAATATTCATTATTAATATTAATTAATTTTTTATAATTAAAAAAGTGTAATCATAATTTAATTATTATAATTATTATTAAAAAATAAATATTAAAAAAGATAATTAATCTAAATAAAGATATTATCAATAAGGAAATGTGATATATGTTTTAAATGATTATTATCAGTAATACTTATTCGTAATTATATTTCTGTCACTTGGATCAAACCCATCACCGTTCATCAATTCACACATTCAATGGATTGGTGTAAGAAATATTTTATTCTTTTTTATGATTAAATAAACAGTTTGCTGTTTCAGTATAATTATATTATTAATTAAAAATGTGATTAATTCATTTAAATATAAAATCTATAAAATAGTAATATTAATTAATCATTCAAAGTTATAAAATGGATGACGATGGGGAGTAAAACCAAAGCATCAGAAAATAATTGCAAAAGTAATACAGATTCAAATATTTTAAAACAAAACTCGTGTAATTGCATTTCCATCAGTCAATCGTGATTTGATAAATATTCTCTTTTTATATTTTTTCATATTAAATATTGCGTAGATATATATAATATATCATATAAAACATCATAAAATATATAATGTATATAGTGAAATTTAATCAGAAACTATTTATTCTTTATAATGTATTGAATTCATTAACGCAAAACTTTATTTTTTAACGCTGTTTAAAATTTAATTATTTATCAAATTTTAATTTACAGAATTTTCAACTAACTTTAATATTTAAAAATTTTCAGTTTTTCAAAATTACATTGCTATCAATCAAAATTTAATTAATTTATGTTTTGAGAATAACTTTTAAAATTAATTTAAAACATAATTTTTCTGGGTTTTATATACTTTTTTAAATCAATTATTTTTAAAAATCAATTATTTAATAAATAATTTCAACTTAGATTTTTAGCAAATAAAATTAAATAATTTTTGAGAATAACTAATTTTAAATTAATTAGATATATTTTTAATTATAACTCTTCAAAACTTTTAAGAGTGCGCCTGATCCTCACAATCAATACATATTTATCAACAACAGACATTCATTCAGTCCCGTCTGATGAACCTTACCTTAAAAAGCCGCAATCAGAAGGTGAATATATATATACAGTGCGTAACCTAAGTTTAAGACCAGAAAAAATAAATCTATTTTTAATCATCTTTGGTATTTGTTTACTTTAACTTTCAATAATAGGCACTAAGTTTTGCTTTTCCTAAAGTTTTTCCATTAAACCTTGATTTTGACGAAGAAGTTGATCATTTTGTGGAAATCTTTGACGTTGCTGGTCATCTAGGTGAGTAACCCTAATTTATAACATTCTTTATCATTGCATATTATATTACACATGGCTTACTACAGCGTTTACCTTTATGCAAGTCAATTTTTATTAACTTTTTCTAGGTAATTAGTTGTCTGATGATGTATAATATGTGTTTAGGAACTTTCTGTAATATTTTAGCAACCTTGACCTTTACACAGATAACACCATATGGCTATTACTCATTGTTTTGATTGATGATTTGTATCATTATGTAATTTTTTTATTTACTGCATTTATGCTGTGTAGTTTTCTAAGTACATTTGTTAAATAACAATCATATTAAGAGCGTTCATCTATATTTATGGTATTTTTTTGTGTTTTAGAATAATACGTACATGATGGTTAAGTGATGCAGCCTCTCTCCTACAAAACATTCACAGGTTATTGCTCAGTGAAAGGAATAATACCAGTCAACTGGGGATATCCAAGACTACCGACCATGGAGCAATTTTAAGGAGTGAGGTGAGAAGGTCAGTAGGATGACTATCAGCAGGCGGTTAAAATTCATGAACCTATCACCTTACAAGCCAGCCAGGAAACCAATGTTAACAAAAGCGATAAAGATGAAGCGCCTTCACTTTGCAAATCAACACAGACATTGGACAGCAAACAACTAGCAAAATATTATGTGGTCAGATGAATGTTTAATTACTCAGTTTGGGGCCTATTGGATATATGGGAGCCCCGATATAACGAAAGTTATACAGTACCAACGATGAAACATCCGGCTTCAAAAATGATTTGGGGATGTTTGAGTAGCTATGGACGTGGGGGTTAGGTGATCTTGGATAAAATGTAAGAATGAATTCCAAGATAAATACTGACATGCTGGAGACCAAGCTAAAGATTTTCATGTGGATACACCAGTTTTATGCAAGATTCGGCACCTTGCCATGTGGCACGAGGCAGTCTGTAGTGGTTTCGAAAGAACACTATTGAGGTTCTTGAGTGGCCTGGAAATTCTCCAGACTGCAACCACATCGAAAATATATGGACTATTTTGAACAAGAGTCTTATTAAGACGTCCAGCATCAATTACAGAGCGGAAAAAAGCTATCAAGTCAGTCTGGGATACAGAAATAAGGAATGAACACTGTAAGGCATGTATGTACTCCATCCATAAGCGGCTTTAAGCCATCATAAAATACTGGCGGGCCACAGTTTGTAAAAAATGAATTTTTATAATAAAATGTTATAAATATATTGTGTTCTGCAAAAAAAGCTAAAAAAATTATGGTGGTCTTAAACTTATGTTAAGCCATGTATATATATTATAATTTAATTATATATTATATACGAAAATAATTAATCATCAAAAGTTAGTCTATCATGTACGAAATTATTTAATTGCTGGGCAATTTTTTGTCGAACTCAGGACTATTTAACCGTTAGACAATATTATAATTGAGACTAAACTATTTCAATTATTGATCAATTTCCTAATCGGAACAAATCTATTTTAATGTCGAACTACTATTCGATTGAAATCGTATACTCGTGCAATAATACAATTAAAATAACTTATTACTGTTTCTCCATAAGACATTTTATCCCTTTTTTTGATATATTATGTATATCGTTTTTTCTCTTTCCGCTATTTGTTATAAATAATTATATATTTATTAATCTATTATTATCATTATTTTTTAATTCATATAAATTATTTATTGCATAAAAGAGGGTTTCTGATCTAAATTTTCTTTTATTGCCAAATTAAAATGTAAATTAAATGATTAAGATGTTTTGTATTTTATATGGAAAAATTTTAAACAATGACTAAATGAAAAAATGAACTTTAAGGAATTATTTATTTTCTTTCAAGTTTTTTTGGAAAATAAATATTAATTTAATAATAAAGTTTGTTGATGCTAAAAATGATCGCATTTCGTGTTGATCTAACGAATCTATTTGTATGCCACTAGGTCAGCGTTTACCCATATGTTACCATATGGTTTTCTATTTCATTTAACATTGTATTTTAATAAGAAAAAAAATAATTTTTAATAATTGACTTGCTTAAACATTATTAAAAATTGTGAAATGACTAAAATAAAACAATAAATTTAAGTTTTAAAATGTTTTCTTATTAATTGTAAAAGCAGTAAGTTAATTTTTATTTCATTGATCGAAATTTAAATAATTTAATAGTAAGAAGATTTTAAATTAAATATTAATTATATATATTATTAAATATTAACATTAAAAATGCATTAAATATTTAATTAACATGTTTAAAATTTAATATATAGAAAAGAAATATGACATTAATGTTTTAAAATTAGGTATTTTTGTTGAGTATTTGGCGTTGGGTATTGTAAATTAAATATTATTAAAATTATGCATTAAAAATTAAATTTAATTTTTTAAATTTATAATTTGTTTTATTTCAAAATTATTAGAATATTTTAGGATAAATAAAATATTATTTAAATAGTAGAAATTGACTAAATGATTATTAGTTAAAGAAAAGAAGCAAAATATTTTGTAAATTTGTGTATAATAAAAATATATTAATTGTGCTACTTATGAATTCAAATATTGATATAACTAACAAGTAGTATTATTAAAACATTTTTTATTCATATTAAAAAATATTTTATAACAGTAATATTGTTGATCAGAGAAAGAAATGTAAAAGTAGTTTTGAAAAAAGTGCTTCGAAACCTTCATAGAATATTGGGAATAAATGGTGACGAATCATGCAGCAAAAGCTATAAAAAGACACAATGTTAGATAGAAGATTGTGTAAAATATACTGAAAGGTATTGAACACATAAACATTTGCAGTAAATTCTTACCGCTTTTCTTGAAAGCTCATTTTCAAGGAGCGCAAATTCATGTTAAAAAATTTAGTCGTGTGTGATGCTTTCAGGATTAACATTTTAAACAATATTGCTACAGAGAGTAAAATGCGACTTAATGTTCAGGTTTTGTACTGTAAGCATGAATCTCCAATACAAAATCCCCACAGAATACTTCTTTTAAAACATTTTCATGTTGAAGGTAATTTATGATTTATAATCCATAATTAGACTTCACTTTATCAATAGAATCATCAACCTCCACGTCTTCAGGGAAATTTAGGAATACAGAGTTTCCACTTTTAAATGTGATTTTTTTCATTTTGAAGTGTGAATATTTCCACTTTGACGTGTGAAAACTTTATAAATAAATTTACTACTAATATATTGGAAATAATTTAATAAATATAGGCTTGTTTCACGTGGCTGATGGAAACAATTTCATCTTTGTAGATGAAGTTGGCTTCAATATAAGCATGCACTGCCGATATGGAAGAAGTGAGCGTGGTCATGCAGCAATTCAGCGCGTTCAAAATATCAGAAGTAGAAATATTTCCGTTTGTTGTGGACTGCTTAAGACCACTGTGCTGTACTATAAAAGACAAAATCGTGCTTTCAATACTGAAACCTTTCTAGAATTTATTGATGATACCGTAGCTAAACTGGTCGAAATGAATATGAGTAATATGATGTTTATTATGGACAATGTCGCATTCCATAAGTCCCACCTTGTTACAGAAAAAATAACAGCTTCCGGGCATACAATTCATTTTTTGCCACCTACTCCCCATTTTTGAATCCTATCGAGAACATGTTTTCTGAGGTAAAGCAGTGTGTTAGAGTGGGCCGCCCTCATAATGAAGAGCAGTTATTCACCAGTATCGACTCCTCTTTTAATGCAGTTGTATCAAATAGCTTTGAAAATTACTATCGGCACATGCTACCTTTTATTCAGAAATGCTTGAACAGGAAACAATTAATGATGAAAATTATAATTAAATTGCATGAAAGTGTTTTTTATTTATCATTTTTTTATATGTTTTTATATAAATTTTTCATCTTTTTAATTTTCGCACTTCAAAGTGGAAATATTCACACTTCAAAATGAAAAAATTCACATTTAAAAGTGGAAACCCTGTAATGTTAATAACCTAAATGCACCAATGTATATTGCTCACCAGTCATAAATGTAATGGACAAAAAAAAGTTATATTTTAGTTTTTTACCAACCGCACAATTCAAAATTGGCTTTAAGTAAGTTCTTCTCATTTAATCATTTGAGGAAAATTTAAAACAAATTATACAAAAGATTTTACTGGGAAAGTTTGTGACTTAATCATAAGTATCATACCATTTGTTCGTTTTATTAATTTATAATTAAAATTTTATATAATCTTAAATATATATATTACTACTTACCTTACTATTTATCTTTTTATAACATTTTTTATTTCTTTTCATTTCCTGCTCATCCAAGAAGGTTTGACATTAAAACATCGTTCTAGAGACTAAGGACAATCAAATAAAAGATTCAGAAAAAAATATAAGTATAATAAGAGTGCAATAGTTAAAAATAGGCGATCAATAAAAATTTCATTGTAAAAATTAAATACACGTTATATTGTAAAAAGCAAACGAGTAAGTTGCCAAAAGAACGAATTCAAAGGTTTCTCAACTTGGTACAAATCAACAAAAGGAAATAATTGGTAATAAAAGAAAATGTCCACATAAGTATTATTTCAGATATGATTCATCCTCAAGAACTTCTTGCAATATTTACTAGTTTGATTTGTTCGAATCGCAAATCTTTATTTTCATATCTACTAATAGAAAATTGAATATTCTAATAGTCCTTCTTTTCATCTTCCTAATTAATCTAATTATATTGTTTTATTATAATAATATTTTTATCCTAGTCATTTTAAACTATTGTGATATATTTCATATCTCCTCTATGGAAATATGAGAGGCTTATTATTAATGATGTAATTATACAAAATTATATAATAAAATTATGCAATAAAATTGTTATCGACAAATAAAAAGAGAAAACAAAAAAAGTTATATTTATAATTTTTATAATTTTTTTCTAAGTTTTTTTCAATACATCAAAGGTTGTTTAAATGTTCTGGATTTAATTACAACATCGTCAATAAATACTGCTGCATGATGTGCATCAATTAAGACTAAATTCATTGTACGTTTAAAATTAGCAGGCGCAGTTGTTAATCCGAATGGCATCTTTATAATCTCATATACTCCTTTTTAAGTAATAAATGCAGATTTTTCAATACTTTTTATTATGTGAAAATAAAAATTATTTGCGTCTTATTTAATAAAATATTTGTATCCACCTAATTTATCAAGCATTTATTAGGTTTTGGTAGAGGATAGATATCTCTTTTTTTTAACTACATTTAGTGCTCGATAATCTATACACATACGGATGTGACCCTCTTTTTAGTGATGACAACGTTGAAGCGCTTGCTCGTGTGATATTTTCTTGTAATAATGGTTTTTTCTGTCTCTTTATCTCTTATTGTATATTTGGTAGAGCTGATTTGAGTAATATGTCTTTCATTTGAAGTGATGATAGGTTGTTCCACTATTCGTACATCTTCTAGATCAAATCCGTGAGTAGTCATAACATTCAATACCTTTGATAAATCATTTTTTATGAATTTGATATTTTCCTTTTTTGTCTTAAAATTGTCTTTCGTTGCCTAGTAGACTATCTTAATATTTTATTGTCTTTATTATAAATTTGTAATTGCATATTGGATTTTCTATTTTCTAATTAATCACTAGTCATATTATGACTAAATTTTATTTTAAATAACAAATAAAGATAACTTTTTCTTCAGCTCCGTTTGACTTTATTGTAAATGTATCTTTTATATAATTATTGATTAGTTCATTTCAGATATATAAATATTCTTATTGTTAATAACAAAGATGTTTTGTGTCTGATTGTAGTGTTGTTAGTCCACATAGTTTGGATTCACTTGTTTGTGTAGAAAAGGAAGAGATACATAAATATACAAATAGTTATATGTATAGTTTGTATAAATTAGGTAAATTAAGAGACTTATGTTTCTTTAAAAGTAATGCATGATCTAACAAAAAGAAATCAATGGAGTTTCACAAATTCAGGAGGGTCTGTACATAATAAGTTGTCCTTTCATTAGATAATTCTCTTTAAAAATTCATAACATAACTTCTTTTCTGAAACTAAAGACTTGTTGAAGAGATTTTTTTAGATTTGATGACGAGATTTTCTTTAGTTACGTATTTTTACATAATTTATTATTTTCCCCATGGAATGCTTTTACATGATATCTAAGGGTTCAGCGTTTGAATTAGTTCTTTCTGAGATTTAGAATTGTTTTGCAAATGATCTTATCAATATTTGTGGATTATCAATATTTGATTACCTAGAAAAATGAAGATATTTCTATTTTGCTATGCTCAACCCGTAAAGCCATAATCCTAGTATGCCTTTCCTTCCATGTATTAAGCTGACTGTCTGGCATTATTATTGTAACTTCTTAAAAAAACAGAAAATCAAACTTAATGTAGCGATATTAAATAAAAGGTATTCCTTCAGATGTTGTAGGCAAATAGCATTAAATAACCACTGAAAATGTAAGTATTATTTGTAAAATTTTTTATATCCTATTTAATATTTCTTTGAAGCGGTTATATGAAAAGAAAACGAACATGTGATAATAAAGTATGTTTTCGTAACCAACAAGTATCATTATTCTCATTCTCCTATTTCTTCTACGGTCTGCTACCTTATTATTACAGTCAGGTTGTGGATGAGGAAAGTAATTTAATCAGTGCAATCCATCGACCATGAAATTCATATTGATGCCACTCTTGTTTTGTTACGACTTCTTTTACGTTTTCTTATTTTTCTTCTCTTTACGTATATACATTGTAAATATATTTATCTTCCTTAATGAGAGTTGTATTAAAACTTTTTTTGTCTACCAAACAAATTTCAATTTAATTACGAAAACTAAATTATGAAATATCTTTCGTGCAACAATGCTTTTTTCGCTAAACGTTTTCTATCTTTATCTTTATGTTCGTTAAAAACTTTAATTTAAATTGTATTTTAATTTAATTTATGTCTGCTTATTTTTATTAGAAATGAGACTACTTTAGTAAACAATATTAATAAGACAATTTATAAAGTAAAGAATTTTCAATATTTATTTCCATTTTTTGATTTTTATCTCGAATGTCTTTCATTAAAAATTGCTTTATTGTCTTTTATTTTACAGTAAAAATAATATTTAAATATTTTTTCGTTTTAATTGTATTAATATAATTTTTTGTTATTGTTTTGTGGTTTGTTTTTTATTAATAATAACTTATTATTTTAATTAAATTTAGAAGTCTCTTTATTATATATATATATATAATATAATTTTTGTTTAAATTGTTTATTTTTGTAGAAGAGTTTTTATATTAAAAAAATACAATATTCTTAAATATTCATACTCCGATTTTCATATTCTAATTGACAATGATTTATTGTTTTTTATATCTTATACACAAATTATTACCGATAATTTTTAAAATAAATCTGTTTCCGTTTATAAGATAATGAGTTTTTTCTATGGAAATCTTTTTTGTCAACGGTTTTTGATATTATATTATTTACTTTTTGAAAATTTGTTAAGTTTCTGCGTGAAAAGTTTCCTTTTACAAAGTGCAAATTTCGAAAAGTAAATAAATATAAAGTTTATATGATTTTAAGTATTTATATATAATTTCTTGAAAATAATGAGCGATAATTAAAATTTTGATGCTTGTGAAACTTTTAAGTTGTCTTCTTGGAAAATATCAAAACAGAATAAATAGAGCCGTTGAAAAATTCTCTCCATGTTAGTTTTCTTTTATCTTTTTTTTAAAACAATTAGAAAAATTTTAAAAAAGATTAAAATTTTGTCACTTTTAGAAAATTTTCAAGGAAAAAATATCAAAATTATAAATGTAGATGACTCAAAGTTTTGTAGTCAAGTTCGTTCAACAGTCGGATTGTCAGATGTGCGATGTGTGGCCGAGCGTTGTCATGGAGAAGAATACGTCCCTTCTTATTTACTAATTTCAGTTGTTGTTATTGGAGTCTCCGGTTCATTTCCTAACAGTATCTCTCTGCCGTAATTGTTTCTTCTGGATTTAGGAAGCTATGATGAATAACACCGACTTCAGACCACCAAACAGTAACCATCATCTTTTTTGGTACTATTTCGGCCTCGTAAAGGGTTGTGGAGCTTGATCGTGCTCCAACCATTGAGAAGAACGTCTCCGATTGTCGTAGAGAATCCACTTTTCATCAGACGTTGCAATTCGGTTCAGAAACGGATCAATCTTGTTCCTCAGAAGAAGTGAAGACGATGCCTCAAAACAAAGCATTTTTTTATTGTCATTTAATTTGTATGGAATCCATTTATCCAGTTTTTTTGACTTGATCCTATCGTGACACCTAGTTCCTCCGCAAGCTCCGAACTGCTGTGCGTGGATTTATTTCTACTAGAGCCTTCAAGTTTTCATTTTCAATAGTAGATTTCCGTCTATGGCCATCATTATCTTTGAGAGTCTCATCTCCTTCTTGAAATTTTTTAATCCAACGTTGTAACATACGTTTGTTTGTGGTGCCATTACCCAATGCACCGTTAATATTACTGGTGGCCTCCGATGCTTTGTGGTCAAGTTTGAATTCATATAAAAATTGCTCGTAATTGCGCTTTTTACATATTGACAACTATTTAAATAAACACGTTATTTTAAAGTTATTATTTAAACAAAGTATCATAGAAATTTAGAATTTTTCATAAGCTTTAAAATTATGTATAAAATATAAATTAAAAAGATTTATTTCGAAAAGATTTATTTCAAAACATGATCAAAAATCAGAACCATTCAAAAAACGACATTATTTTTTAAACAACTTAATACTTATTGTTTCTTCTTAGTTTTTTATAGCAATATTTCACTTTATGTATGCTACATCTCAAAAAAGAAATCTTTTATTTTTGTGTATCAACGTATATTTTTTCTATAAATTTTAAATAAAACTTTTCATTTTAGGGTTTGAAAAATTCTAACCATATATTTTAAAAACTCATTTGTTTCCAAGAAAATCTGTGAGATGATCTAAATAAATTCGATTTAAGGAACCAAATTAATAATAGTTGAGAATTATATTATTTCTGTATTATTAGATTGTCATAAAGCATCAATTAAATTCTATAGTAAACGGTGAAGTTAAATTACTACGTATATTAGATAAATTATTGTTCTCATCATCAGGTAATTCCATCTTAATTGAAGTAACTCAATAAACATTAAATAACTAAAAAAATACTTTACGAAAAAAAATAATGAACATAAAATATTTATTATTCTTTTAAAGAAGTTTAAAATACATTAACTAATATTAATAGAATTCTCATTAACAATCGACAGATCTCTTGATTTACAATTGATGAAAAAGTTTGTTTTTCGGTTCTCCAACTTCGGTCTATATTTGATTCTACCTAAGAATCAATTGAAAATAAATTTTTAACGAAAAGGATAAGAAGAATATAACATAAATTAAATACATTAAGATGAAATTTATTTTATGATTTGCTTGACAAATTGGAAAAATCGAGTAAAAATAGATTTTAAAATTTTGTAAAAACCCTAATGATGAGAAAATGTACAAAGAGATTTTAATGAATTTATCATATTTATTTATATTTTAAAGCATTGATTAAGTCCTTTAATATTGACATTAGTAAAAGTTAAAAATTATAAGTATCAAATAAAATTTATGATTTGCGTTTATTAGAACTATCTAGGTCTAATACATGGGGTTGGTTCAAACGATTCTGCCAGGTACTGAAACATTGCAAAAATTAATTTTATATATTTGTTTTTAATAACATTTTTACCATCCTCTCTTTAAAATTTCTATTATCATTATATATTACAAATCTCAAAATATTTAAAGATTGTTAATATATTGAATTTGTTTGATTGTGAAAATTGTTTAACTCTATTATGAATGTTCTTCCAGTTTTGCGTGAATATTCGTGTTGAAAATGGAATACTCTATATAAAAATATATCAAATTAAAATTTTTATATATGTACAGTGCATTTCATATTATTAGAAGCACTACCATCTTACTTCGAAAAAACGCCTAGGTTTTGTGTTCGAATAGTACATATACTGGGCGCACAATTCGAATGAAGCGCTCAGGGTGTAATATTCGAGAGAAACTCAAATATTTATTAAAAAATGTTTATAAGAATATATTAATAATATTTATGGCTATTTAATACGTTGGTTTAATTATTTGATAAAAATAAAATTTTATAAATAAGGTAGCATCAGAACATATTATTTATCAGAAATATCAATCATCAAAGTCTATTTCAAAATACTAAATTTTAGTGGGACCACCCTTAGCTGCAATGACTGTTTTATTTCAATTAGGCATGGTGGTAACAATTTTGGATCAGGTTTTCAGTAACAGAAACGCTGTTCCATGTACGAGTAATACTTACAATTTGTTTCTGCTTGGTATTTAGTGGAGGAAGGTCAGCAAGCTTGTGTTTGACAACAGCCCAGAGAGTTTCGATTGGGTTTAAATCTGGCGGTTTCCAAGCCAGTCCAAAGATCCCACTCAATGTTGACGAAGAAACTGAATTGTTTTGCTATATGGCTGGGAACTCCATCTTTCATAAATGTCCCACTTCCATCTGTGAACTATTCATTCATTTAAGGTATAAAACGGTCCCTCAACACATCCAAATATTTCTCCTGGTTCATGATCCCTTCCCAAACGGGAAGTCTCCCTGCACCAAACGAACTCATTATTCCCTACACCATTACATAACATTACCTTTTGAGGAATTTTCACTCTTTGAATAAGTGGTTGAGGGGAAACAAGAGTCACCCAAACTTTCTTAGCACATTCACCACCAAATTCAAAGCAGGATTCGTCAGTGAATGTCAATTTGTTCTAATCAGTAACTGACCCCATTCGGAATCGCTTGGCAAAAGCTAACCTCTTCTTCCTTATGGCTAATGTCAACAGAAGCATGAGACGGCGTTTTACTGATTTGTAACCTGCCCCTTTAACACTTCTCCAAACTTTTTTATTGATAACATTGATTCTTGATGCTAGTAAATGTTGACATCAGCTTGAAACTATGGATGAAGCAGAGACATTTTTCCAATTTTAGGTGATGCATTACCATGTTCATTTTTTAATATCCCTATTCGGCTGACACTAGCCATTAAAACATTGCATTTAGCAGCAATTCATCGATAAATCACACTTTTTCGCTATGTCTAAAGTAAACAAAATGTCGATTAAATAATGAAAAAACTGAATTATTAAAAAAATCAAATAAATAATTCAAGGATAGCTATCTATAACATTCATTTGTATTTAATGAATTAACATGCAAGTAGAACTATTAGGTTGTTCGATATGAAACGGGTCAAACTTCACACCTTACATTTCAATCGCGTATAACTTAACTTTGAACTATCGTATGAAAATAAATAAGGTATTTCTTGACAGATATATTATTCCTCTTTAAAAATCAATTATTTAATTTCAAATATATTGAATAGTGTCTTGTCAACAAACAATCAAACAGCGCAATGGAAATCAGTGAAATCAGAATTTTAATGAAATATGAGTTCCACCGTGGAGCCACAACACGTCAGGCAGTTGGAAATATCAA